>CM066033.1:893528861-893690595 GCA_033557465.1 Ichthyophis bannanicus | reverse complement strand
GCTTCTCAAGATCAAAGAACATAGTCTTAAATGGGCCTGCACCTTCATAGTAAAGAAGAGTCACGATCCTGACAACTGCAAAATCGATTAGTTCATTGTTGATGGAGAAGGATTTGTAATAGTGGATGACATTAACCTACGGAGGATCAGCGTCAATACAGAGACAACACGCAGTCAAGAAATCAGATGATACATTGCTCTTTGGCAGAATGGCTATGAAGGGCATAGATACAGATTCGCAAGAGCCGAGTCTGTCATTGCAAAGATTTTACTTGTTCCAGCAATCGATATTTCAATAATGTCATATGGATGTGAAAGTTGGCCTAGGAAGAAAAATAGACCGGAAAAGACAATTGATACGCACCTTTGAATTAGTGGTGAGAGCTAGGGTGTACGCATACTACATAAATACAAACCATGGACTTGCCAAAATAACAAACCAGTCAGATACTAGAGGAGCTCAACCCTAAGTGTCAAATAGCTTTAAAAGCTCATATGACAAAGAACAACTTTCGATTGTTCATACTTTGGACATACTCATGCGAAGAGAGACGATCATTAGAGAAAGGACCATCATGCCAAAAAATGGCAGAGGCTGAGCAACAGGTCAATGCAAACGCAGGAAGGGGCCAGCATGACATGGAATCGATACAATAACAAAACAGCTATGTGTTCCAGTCTGTCACAATGCCTACCTGACTGAAGACTGAACCCAGTTTAAGACAACCTATCCCAGTGGGTTTCGCCGTGACTGACCACCACTCGACTGGCGACTTAACAACAATAGTTTATATCATACACTTCTATAGGACAAATGGATGACAGTGTCCCCGCTTCTCTTTGACATTGTCGGACATCAGCCCCTGAAGACCAATTGCCTGAGACATCAGTGTCGAGCAGTTTTTTGTAAAAGTACCACTTGGGGTGTTGGATTTAGAAGGCTCCAGGAATTGGCAGGAGACAAAACTGGCCAACAACCACATAAAATGTCGCTCATCCAGCTGATATTCAGCAGCACTACTGTGGTTATTCGACATGTGCTGAAATCTTTCCCCTGGTTTGGCCTCTACGCACCCCGATTCCTCAGATTGTTTAGCGTTAAGAGGGGCATTCCAGGGCTGAAAGCTGTAGGTGAGCAAATCCAGGGATAATAAATGGGCGTAGCACCTGCGATATTCTGCCATTAGCTGGTGTATCTTATAGCGGCTAAAGTTTAGGGAAATTTAATGGCTGTCCGCTAACTAATTAGGCTATTTTCTCTAGACTTTACCAGCCACTGAATACACTGGACAAATGATTTTTGCTTCCTGAACACTTTTGGGTGGTAAATCTACAATGGATTTTTGGGAATGCTGATTAAAAAAAAAAAAAAACACCTTGAACTGAAGTCCTATCATGCAACCCATTTTTTGTTGCAGTCACCTATTTTTGTGATTTAACAACTTGCATATTTTACGATCTACTGATAACTGTTGGATCTAGAAAGTAAGTTGTTTTTTTGCAGTCCCCAGGCATGCCCTGTGCATGCCCCTCAGGTGCGATAAGCGTTTGGAAGATCGGGCTTTCTGGGGCCTGACTGCACACTTACAATGAGGGCATTCAGGGGATGTATGCTGCAGAAATTTTCCGTCGCGCGCAATTACCAGGGCATCAAACTATGTCCAGCGGGTTGACCGCATGCTTCAAGCATGGAGTACAAACCATGAAGTGCAACCTATCACTGACGATTCATTTTCAAAGTCATTTATCACTTGGACTTCTTCCCTGCTAATCTTGGTAGCAAAAGGGTCGGTGACATTGGCAAACGATGGAACACGTGGTATTCAGTGCAACTAGGACACCATCAATGCATGGCCCACGTATGTTTAGACACTGAGATATGGAATGCATCATATGTGGATTCTAGCCAAACGAAAATTCATGGAATGCAATAACAGTTTTATTAGTCTCCCTGGTTAGATATGCGTGCGACTAATCAGACTGTGGAAGTAAACCAGGTTGCTACAAGGTTCCAGTCAAAATTTATATTACGATGTTTCTCCAAATTCCTACGTGATAGCAGTCAATCTAAAATTAAATATTGGTGTTCAAGGCTCGGAAGCCTGTCTACTCATACTCACCAAAAATATGTCAGGAAGTACAAAGCCTTTGAACAAGATTACCCTATACGGTGAAAAGCCAAACCATGAATATTCGAATACTGATGGCCGAATATATTATGCAGACATTTGAATACTGTGGCGTTCTCAGCGATTCAGCGATGGATGACTACTGCCAGCCGGGCGCCGACTGAGTATAAGCCACTGCCATTACTTCTGTGACTGTGGGTTGTTTTGAAGTTGCTGATATCTTGCTAAGAAAGATAAGCAGTTGCTGTTACTACCATACGACTCTAGTCATATAGAACTGAAATATCGGTTTTATATAAAGTTCAATAACTATCAATAAATTATAAACTATTACGTAGTTATAGTTTATTGAACTTAATATACTGGCTCCAAGCGCCCAGGGACCGTGGCTACGGTGGGAGTTTGGAGACTGGGGCGTTTACACAACTGTCAAACATAACGCAAGGTGTGCCTAAAGGCGAAAGCTCAGAGAGACAGAAACCTCCTCCTTGGAAGCGAACAAGCAAAGCTTGCTTGATCTTATTATTTCAGTATGAATACAGACCATGAAAGCGAGGCCTCACAATCCTTTTGACTATTTTGGGATTTTAAAGCAGGTGGTGTCTCAAAGTTAGCCCACAGGGATAATTTTACATTGTGGCAGCCAAGCATAGGTCATGAGCGACCTGAGAAAAAATGCTTTTGACATCTGTCAGTTGTCGGCTCTTCCTATCAGTGCGTGACTGGGCGAGGTCATGGACGCTCTAAAACTAAAAATTTCTCCTTGGTGCCTCTGACCTTGCCATCCTCTGAATTACAACTCTCAACGTCCTCTCCTCAAATCGCCCTCGTCTCTCTGACGAGCCTTCCTGCCTCTCTTGCCTCTGCCCCAAATCTTTGGCTGACTAGTGTCAAATGATAAATGCCACAAGAGGCACACCGCTTGCTCCATTTCCCCACAATGTGCAGCTCCATCACCCTCTTTTGCCCCATCCTTCACTCAACTTTTTCGTCCCCCAACCTCTGCTGCCCTTTCTAGCTCCTTTTCTATGATCTCTGAGGAGGAAACCATCCCACACTTCTGTCCCCTCAAACTCACTCCGGCTGACTGCTCGGGCGATCGTTATTCCAGACACCCAGCTCTATAAGAGCTCCATCTCCTCCAACTGTCTCAATCCCGTCGCATCGTCTCATATTATTAACCTAGTTGCTCTTCAACTGGCAACTGTTCCGGCAGCCTTTAAGCATGCTAGTGGTCACACCGCTCCTTAAAAAAGCCCGCACTTGGACCCGACGTGTCCCCCTTCTAACTATTTAGACCCCATCTCGCCCTCTTACCCTGTCCTCTCTAAACTACTTGAATGGGTTGTGTCACTGCCCACTGTGCCGTGGAACTTTCTCGTCCTCGGAAAGAACCCTTCTGGATCTTCGACAAATCTGGCTTTCCGTCATTTACATTCCTACGGAAACGGCTCTTGGAACCAAAGATCCTCCAGTGACCTGGTTTCAAAGGCAAAAAGCCAAGACGCTTTACACTCAGCGAAAGGGAAATCCTCATCCTTCTTGTCCTGCCACAAACCTTCTGCTGCTTAAAAAAATGACACGGTTGAATCCACAAACACCTTCCTCCGTGATAAACCACTGTTCCTTGCTCGTTTGGTTTTATTAAGGGCGCTGGAAGTATCCTGGTTCTCCGACAAAGATGAGCGTCCCAGGTCGTTCTTACATTCAGTTGATTTGTTCTGGTGGATCCTCTTCTGCGGACGATCACGCCCTGCTCAAAGATTGATGTGAACCGACTACGACGATCAGCGTCTTAGTGGTCCAACATCCTTTTACTCATCTCTCTACCCAGTTCCTTGGTGCAACGCACATCTATTCTCCCCATGGCTTTCAGTGCCATCTATTACCACGGATGCCTAAAGAGAAATCCCCAAGAATGCTGACACCACAATCTCTACACCTGAATTTCTCTCTCTGGGCAATCCTAACAGTATCTTTGTGCCTCAGCCTTTCTGATTTTCGCACGGTGGCTGCTTGGAGATAGGTCTCAGCTGCCACTTGAGAGTTGGAAGCATGTCCAAGACTAATGCTCTCCGATCTTACTTGTTCCCCCCTAAACCCTCCGCATCCCCTTCCTCCTTTCTCAGTCTCTGTGTGAAAACGCTCCTACATCCTCACCATGTATCCTCAGCTCACAACCAAATTGTGTTGTCTATTTTGACATTCCTCTCTCATCTCGTCCTGGGGTCTCGCACACACACTACCAAAACAGGATAGCTACCAAGCAACAATGGCCCATTTCCTTTGTTCTACAACATGTCAGGGGGTTCCCTTGCGACACAAACTGGATTTTACGCCACTATGTAGAGACGTTATGATTCAAAGAGACCAGGATGGAGGAAATAAAGGCTTTTTACAAATTTCCCTGTTTAAAGCCAAGGTTCAACTACGAGATAAAATTCCAGATAACCAGAAAAACAAGGTCCTAATTGTCTTAACAGGTCCCACTATTTCACACGATGAGCACTTAAATGTTACTTCATCAGTTAAGGCAGTTTTCATTTTCCCATAGTAATGAATTCAGTGTAAGAAAACATAATTAAATTATATTTCACCTTATTCTTTTCTGTGGTAATGTGGGAGCTCTACAGACTTGTGGAGCATAGGCAGGGCACCAATCACACATTCGCGATGTTAACAATCTGGCATAGGTAGTGAGGGAACAGTGCTTGGGTAATCCACTTCCCTAGATTCTATCGGTATCTCCCCTGTAACTCATTCAAGGAGCATTCACTGTCCCTGTCCTAGCTCAGCAAGTGGTCGTTTAAAACTTGGGAGTCTGGCTTCCCAGAGCCATGGGACTTCTCAGGGCGTGGTGGTAGTATTAACTAAACCCAGCTCTGTGATTCTTGTTTCTCATAGAAGGATACTTGTGATTTAGTAAAGCTTTGGTAGTAGCACACATTATGCACAGTCGCCATAGTTAATGCCTCATACCTTGGCCTTTGTGAGTTACAATCCCACAGTGCCTTCTTTTTCCTGCACCTCTCCCTTGGGTACTGCAGTTTCCTGGCCTACTCATCCGGGCGACCGAGCTGTCTTCTAAGGACAGTTGTAGATAAAACTTCTGTTGGATGCTCCCTCCCTCTCACTCCTGGGTACAAAAGCTCCTGTTTGCCTATAAAAGTGCTTTTCCCTCTGAACAGTTTAAAACATGGTTAATGATCCTCTAGGAGATAATAAGCTTCTGTTAGAACCTGTCTCATCTGGTTCTTGGCTTTGTCCATCTCTCTATTCTATATCCAGGCAAAGTATAGGGGAACTAGGCGTGGCAGACCCGCTCTCGAACCTTGGTGTAAGCTTCCCTGGCCACCAAACTCCCCTTGGGTACAACAGGATCATTTTGGGGGGCCTTCTGGCTTCCTCCGACCTTTTGAGTGTCCTGTTTCTTCTTCTTCTCCAGCGTCCACAGCTTTTCTTCGCATTCATCCCAGCAATCAGGCTTATCTCACTGTGGTGAGCCTCCAGGCTTTCTCTGCGGGGTGTTTCTCTCCTTCTCCTGTCTTCTACCTTACCAGCTCTACTCCTTGGCCCGCGCGTCCTCTTCCTCTTCCCTACTTCCTGTGGGCCAGAAGACATTCTTGGCTGCCTGGCTTATAAAGTGAACATGGTTACTGATGACTTCCTGATGTCCCGGTTTACAGCTGCAGGTCATCAGCGGAGAGCCTAGGATTGCCTTAAGGTGCGCGCAATGTCTGTTCCTAAGTCTCCCCTCTAGCTGTGCCATGGGGGTAACTGCACAGTCATAAGTTCCTCTAATAGCACACAGAAATTTCTGTTTTCTTCAAAACCACTTTATGCCGTGCACTCCCATCATAGCACAACATCACCACAAAATTCACACCTAGTTCCTTCTGAACACGACTACGAAGAGACTTAATACACTCCTTAGTCACCTTCCCTGCTAGACCTATTGGTAACCTACTTCCAGAAAGAATCCTTGTTGGTCCTCCCTCTCATTCATCTCTCTCGCCGCAATCGTCCACCCTTCATCTGACTTTCAACACTCTATGGGGCTGTGTAGCTATCGGAATCTTCCGCCAGTCCTCGTCATGCTCAATATTACCGCTCTTCTCAAGTAACCTCATTGGCTCCCTATCTGTTTAACGCAGTCTGAGTTTCATAGCTTCTCTTGCTGACGCTATAGGTTCATTCACGTCTGCCAGCTCTTCCACTACCGTATCTTCTCTTGATCTCTCCTTCCCGAATGAGAAGGGTGGTAGTCTGTCCCTGTGCCCTTCTCTTTCTATTGCTAATGCTAACTTTTGCTTCCTTTCACCTTGCTTAGGCTACCCTTATGCCTGGAACAAACTACTATTGGAAGGGGGTGTTTCTGTACATAATGGTGCCTTCTCTTGACCCTTTTCAAATCCGGCTGACACCACTTCATCTTTTCCGCTGTCCACTGTTATAGCATTTTGACTCAACCTGAATCTCCTTTGTGTTTCCTTACCATTTTCCGCTTCCCAGATCTAAAACTTTCCCATGTCTACAGCTACTATGTAGTCTGTCTTGACTAGACTGTTAAGCTCTGATAAGGCAGGAACTGTCTTTACATATCAACTGTGCAGCGCTGTGTACGCTCTAGTATAGTGGCTATGACAAATGTATCCATAGTAATAGTAGTAAATCTTCTCTTCTGGCCTTTAAAAACCATCAAGGCGGTTTACAAACAAATGTAAATTATAGGCAGGAAGAAAAAAATTCCATAAGTGACAGGAAAAGAGAAGCAGAGAACCAAAAACAAAAAAGTAGCAACAACAGTCGTAGCCTCAAAGCGTCCCGCCTGACACCCCAAAGAACTTGTGTCTAAAAAAAGAATCTCAGCCGAACTTTGAACTTATTTATGTCTGGACTCAAAAGAGGGACATGGTGGCGGTAAGCAATTCCTTAGTGAGGGGTGATGAAGAAAGAATCTGAATGCCTAGTACTTTCATATATTGCTTTAAGAAGGAAAAGGGACATGCAACCTATTGCAGTAACAGTGAAATGATAAACAACATGGAGGAACATAGAGATATGAGAGAGAAGTAAAACCAGGTGGAGTGGAGGAGGTAGATTCCTAGTGGTTTAGAGCAACAGACCTATATATACCAGAAGGTCTGGGTTCAATTCCCACTAGGCATACCTTGGGCAAGCCCTTACCCTCCATTGGCCGTCAGAAGACAGTGTCTGGATGCAAATCTATCTTCCAGTTATATCTTGGCAAGAAAACCCCAAGAGTTGCCAGGTCACTCAAGCATTAAAAAATAAGTAAGCTGGGCTTTACTTTGTAGTGACCTGTGAACCAAGTCAGAAATTTTTGGAGAGTGCCTCAATGAAGAAGTGTGATACAAGCTATTACTATCAAATTTTTGTGGTTATGAACAAATAAATTGAGCTTATATGCAAGCTTTTTGAAAACAATTGTCTTTGCCCAGGAGACAAATGAGGCTTTGGCATTTAATAAAGCTGTGCCCAGTACTTGGGCTACTTAAGGACACCTTTTTGATTCTCCCTGAGAGTTTTTTTTTTTAAAAGCAACAGGTTATTTATTTGTAATATCCCTTATTTTGTTGATTTGCGAATGTGCTGTGAGTTTGAATGTCACTGGCTTCCGTATTTTTTCAAAATTTTAATAGCATCCACCCCCAATTGCTATTCTCCATTTGACACTACAGCTGTAGTCCATTGTGTGGGGGGGAACAAGTTTGTGATCACTTTGATACCGAGTTTCCTGAAAGATAAGCTTAAAGAGGGTCTGTTTTTGACAAAGATTCCTTTTCAACTGTGCACAAAATTTAACGAAATTTGCTTATGGAAAAGAGCAATTGGAAAGTAGCAATTAGCCACAATTTGCTTGAACAGTTCAGAAAGCAGCTTTAAGGTAAGATTTTCATCATCAGTATGTCAACCTTACATGAACTGTGCTGAGAAAATGAAGACCAGGGCAATGAAATAAATTTTTGAATGAAATGAGTGTTCATATATCTTGCAGCCAGCAACCAGTGTGAGTGAACTAACTCTACCCTCTGGACATTGTGCACTACGTAGTTCAGGCATCCTAGTGCGAATTTGGTGATAGAGGGTTCAGCCTGGATGAATCAAATTAAAACAAAGACAAGGCAACCATTTAGGTTGACCACCTGGTCAACCTTAATGAAAATAAATGTAATTGTGGTCATCATGACAAACAGTAAATGTAGCACGTGTGCTATAGTCCTTTCTGGAAACATGATAAAATTTAGTAGCAAATACTTTGAATGTGACAGTGGGGCCATCATTTCTTGTAAATGTTCCCCTAACTATATTCACGGTCAGCCAGCTCAACACATGCAAGTGGATGGGAAAGGAATGGGATTAATCAACAAGATGGTGTGTTGTGCGTCATGGAAGGCAACTAAATATGTGTGGTTAGTGTGTTAGTGTTAGTGTGAGTGTGAGGGAGGAGATGGCCCAGCCTTGGGAGCAGTGTATGCCAAGTTATCGCAGTGTCCAGGAGTTGAGAACTTAATAAGCTTGTCCTGGATTTTTTGACACGCGATATTCCTGATGCATTATGGGACCTGTTAACACTGATTCCATTGGGTGAAATCAGGCACTACAAATACTTTACTTGCCCTGCATCTGCAAATTTAAAACTGAAATATCGAACCAAAATCTCACTCCTGAACGTGGGGAACTTGACACATCTGGTGCAGTGTGTTGTGTGGTGTGAGGGATTGAGGGAATTTGTGGTCTGGAGGCAACATAAGTGTGTGAAAGAATTGTGCAAGGGTAAGATTTGTGAATGTCCATCTTAGGTATAGAGCAACCAATTTATTTTATTTTCATTTATTTACATATCTCGTTAATATAAACCGCACTATTCTGCATCAGTGCAGTTTACATTGAACAAACTGAAATTACATTGAACAGGGGCATTATAAACTTGGAGAATAACTATTTTACAGGGAACACAGACTAGGAGGGTTAAGTGGCTTGCCTAAGACCCCAAGGAGCACCTGTGGGACTAGAAACCCCAACCTTCCAGCCCAAGTTTGCTGTCCTCTAGTGGGATTTGAACCCCCAACCTTCCGGTCTGAAGGACCTTGCCCCAACCACTAGGCCACTCCTCCACTCCATTTTGAGACAGACCATGATGTGGACCACCTTATGAGGATTAAATAGTAGTGGTCTGTACTATTGAGATAATAAATATTTAATAATGTCCTTTTTAGTTGTCTCTTGTCTAATTTATCATTGAGATTTTTAATTGATAGCTTCCACAACACACAGCTGCACACAGATGCGATCAGTGGAAATTTTTTGCACCTGGACTGCAAATTTTTTATACAACTGGTCAGTCCTTAGAGGAAACATTGCCCATAGCCGCTCACACACACTTAAAATACAGACAAATATACACACACAACAACTCACAGAAAATGTTGTTTGTTGATTCTCTGTTTCCATTTTCTTGAAGAAAAACATGAATGCAGGGAGAGCAAGATTCTTCTCAGAATTAGGCATTCTCCGATCTCTGTGGATATCAGTCTTCTCAGAGTTCAGGCTATCACAACAAATATGCAGGAAGTTAATTTAGGTACAATATCTATTTATTATGGATATTGTGAAGCCTGTCAGATTAGCATCCACAAGTCATGGAGATTTCAAAGACACTATTATTCCCCAGGTGTCATTTATTTATTTATTTTAAAACAACTTCTGTTTAACCTGTCGAATGATTCTAGGTCGATGACAAAAAACAGATAAAGTAATAAATATATATTTTACAAAACAATATACAAACAAAATTAAAAGACAATACAACAAATAATTGAAAAAAAACAATAGCATAACATTAACATTAAGCTTTAGTTATAGTTTTAAAGGAGAACAATGTTTAATATAGGTTATGGCCTCCTCCTCGACAACCTTGGATCAGGTTCAGATCTACCATGTGACTGTTGACTCAGATTTACTTGGATAATCCAGTTCAGCTTTATCTCAATTTGAATCAGATTTTTCCCCCAAAGATTCATATTTAATGGATTAGTTTGGAGCAGGGCCATACCTAGGATCGTGCGAGCAGTGCGGCCGCACAGGACGCAAGTATTGTAGCGCTTTTTCTTCTTTCTGTTTTTTTTCTTTAATTATGTGATATAAACCACTTTGTATTTTTTGAAAAAGGTAGTATAGCAAATAAAAATAAACCATAAAACCCTCACTAGGCTTCCCAGGAAGCCTGACAAGATTGATTTCCTGCGTGCAGATGGGTAGGAGGGAGGTGCCAGGTTTGTGAGTCGCACTGGGGGCGTTTCCAGCTTGGAACGGTCTTGGTTTGGAAATGTGCCACTACCAACAGATTCAAATGATACAGAATATTTGAACACATCTGAATTTTTCAATTAATTTTTCAAATTTTTTTTATTTTATCTTTATTGAATTTTTCAATAATCCAAGAAAGTTAACAAAAAAATCCTGTATAGAAAAAGAGCTTTCCTCAGAAACACACAGCAAGAAAATTAAATACACCTAAACATAACATAAATGTCAGCTCACTCTAACCCACAAACAAGGGGAGAATGCAAACAAGAAAAATACAAGAGCCAAAAATAAAAGAAGGAGTTTACAGTGGAAAATTAAATACATTTGGCGGCTCATCCTGGATGAAGCCAATGGAGGCTTCCAATCTCCTCGCATTAATAAAGGCATGCAGCTGGGTGGGCTCATAACATATATAAGAGACAGACTGGTACTTTACCAGACATTTACAAGGATGCTTTAAGAAAAAGAGCCCACCCACCTGCAACACCCCAGGCCGCATCAAGAGAAACTCTTTAAGGTGGTGCTGGGTCACCCTCGCCAAATCGAGATAAATATACACCCGCTGACCCCGAAATAAAATATGCCGCTTGCGGAAAAAGAGTTTTAAAAGCCCACTGTCTATCCGAAAGAAGCGCGAAAGTCAGTATCATAGTAGCCGAGGCCTCTTGCTCCTCTCGGGAGGAATCAGAATGTTAGTCAAAATTCATAACATCCACATGAGAATCTGGAGAAGAAGATTGCTTTTTTCCAGGTGAGAGATAGAAAACCTTAAGCACAGGTGGAAGAGATTCTCGAGGCACTACCAAAATGTCCACTAAAAATTCCACAAACCTATCTTTTGCAGGAAATAGTAGACAGTTTAGGAAAATTAATCAAACGAAGATTACACGCTCGATGAGCATTTTCCAAAAGTTCCAGCTTCTTTTCACCCACCTCAAAGTTCTTAACAAATGAAACTGCTTGATTCTCCATAGACGCCAGCTTATCTTGAAACGCACTGACCTCAGCTTTAGCTGAATCTACGGAAGCAGACACCTGCTGAAGTCCTAGCAGACACTTGCACCACCAATGATGAAACGTGAGGAAGCAAGGCCTGCCCAAGAGAGACGATAGCTTTCCAAATAGCCTCCAAGTAAAATTATCTGGTGGCACCAAATGTAAAGATGCCAAGATCTCCCGACTGTGCTGTAGGTGCCTCCATTCCAGTGGTGTATAGGCTCGCCCCCTCAAAAACGCAGCCCTCAACTGTCGTCTGGTCCCCAACAGGCGGTACTCGAATATCGGCATGCATTAGCTGCTCCGGGGCAGGGAAACCCACTGCTCCTATCCCAGGACCCTAGTCCTCTCGCTGCACTCAGCACAGATCCTCCCGGAAACCGCGCCTGCAACAAAAGGCTTCAGGGATTGTTGGAGGGCACGCCTGCTTGCGGGAGACCGGCCGCCACTCAGAGGAGAGAGCTGAAACATCTGAAACAGAAGCTTGGGCTCTTCTGGGCACCAGGAAGAAACTGTGTGCTGGCAATTAACCTCCCCTGCAAACCGCTGGCAACTGCAGAGACTGTCAAGGAAAACAAATCCAATGGACCAAGCAGACGAAACAGAAGGTAAAGCCAGAGGGTGGTCAGTAAGGGGGCTGCATTTACCATGCCTGCGCCTTTCCGTTGATGCCCCATGGAAAACACTGAATCATCGCCAGCCTCAACTCCCTCACTGTCGCAATCTTGGATTCCCTCCTGAATTTTCCCAATTAATCTGAGAAGAAGGGTGAATTTTATTTTTTAAAAAAAAAATATCAGGACCTAATCTGCAATGAAGAAAGCGGAAAGTCCAGTGGATGAGCCAGAGCTTTTGTCCTCATTAACCAAAAATCCATCTCTGATAAGGGCCCGTTTGGGATTGCCATAGTTAAAAATCACTTCATGGCTTCTTACTTTATGAAATCAATTTTTCAAAACAGTCGCATTACCTAACCTTGTTTTGTAATTCCGAATCCTTGTTCAGGTGTGTTGGGAAAAACAGGCTGCTTTTGAAATAAAATGTGGCCAGGGACTTCCAAAATGATTCTGTCATTGATCAGCGCCCGCCGCCCTTTTTGCTTCCAAAAACACTTTATGCACTATAAATCATAGTCTAATTCAGCTCTCACGATTCAATCCTAGCTCCTGAAGGCACCATGAAAGCATCAAGTGCATCTCCCTCCTACGGGTATTCCTTACGGTCTGCACCAATTGGCGGCTACATCTAGGAAGCATAGCAATCAGGAGCGTGAGTAAGTTTATAGATGACTAGACTGTGAGCAAAGTGCTAAAAACTGGAGGCAGTAGTAGATTGTAATTGACTGGAAGAAGGGCTGATTGCCTAACACGAGGGCAAAAAGGTGGAAACTTTTCAATATTTTTGCTGGTCATGTGAGTGTAGAGAACGTACAGATTTATGTGCATAGTTTTCCTTGCTAACCCCAGGAACACAAGCACACAGGTGATTTTCATGTTGCTCTTAATTAATTTATTTAAGAGGGTTTTTTTCCTACCACTTTATTATTTCTGTTAAAGCAGTTATATTGTAACTTAAACTTGGTAATGTAGATTCAAACAGGGGCATTGAAAACTTGGCTTTTTCTGAGCAATGGAGGGTTAGTGACTTGCCCAAGGCCACAAGGAGAAGTCTAGTGGGAATCGAAGGCTGGTTCTCTTGGGTTCTCAAGCCAGTGCTCTAACCACTAGGCTACTCCTCCACTTCTGTGAGTGTTACACATTTTCAAAGAGAAATTTAGCTGGCTCGTTTCATTTTGAAAATTTGCTAACATTACATGGGTTCTCTCAGGCTGGCGCAAAAGATTGGAGGGTACCCCCAAATGGGGTCCCCCCGCTCCCATTGCCACCACTGTGCCACCTCTGACCGGGCCTGCAAGGCAATGGCCGTACCCCCCAAACCGTGACACAGCGCTGACTAAATCTCCAGCACTTGCTTTGGCCAATTTCCTATTTCTTCACAATATGCCAGTTTCCCACCCCCCTCCGATACTGCTTCTGGTTTGGGGGGGAGGGCGGGGCTGAAATGGCACATTGTGAAAGAGTAGAGACTGCGACGTAGTGCTGGAGTGTTAGTAAGTGCTACGTCACGGTTTGAGGGCTATTGCCATTGCTGCAGGCTCAGGAGAGGGGCAGCAGCAGCACCAATGGACACCTAGTAGTTGCACTGGTCCTGGCCATACCTTATTGTTAAATGGCTCAGTGAAAATTGGCCTCAAAATGACTTTTTTGCATGAATTGCACACTGACTCCTGTTGGAATTATGCACACAAAAATTCAAATATTCCTGTGTGTCAAAAGGTCTGCGTTATGTAAATTTCTGCATTCTTGTGTGAAAATAAACAAAGCATATTGTTTATGAGTGATACTTAAATACATTACAGAAAAAAAATCACAAAAAAATGCAACTTTGGGGGATCATTTCAGAAACTCAAATAAGGGATTTACATGTGGCAGGATGTTTATGTGCTGAAAACATCCCGGACCATATTCTGAAACACTGCTGACATGCACGTCCACAGCGCTAGCAGGGGATTTTCAGAATGTGGCCAGAAAGGGTGGAACAGGGGGGGGGGGGGGAGTGGAGACGTAGAAAGTGTATTCACGAAAGGCCCATGTACGTATTAAGTGTTTCCAGGAAACTTCTACATTATTCCTGTTGAAACGTGGAACAAGTCCAGGACTTAGAAAAAATTCTGCTCCTCTCTGCAATGTGGCCCATATTGAAGAATGGTTGTGACAAGTATGTTTTGAACTGGTGTGACTGCAGTCTGGAAAAACACAAGATGTAGTTTTAAGGTACAGAGAGCAGAGGTGAGGGAATGTTGTAAGGTCTAAACACATTAATAAACACCCTTACAGAAATAATAAGAGCAATAGTGTTTGTTCAAGCTATGCTCTAATGTTGCTGTTTGTGCTAAAGAAGCCAAGTCTATGGGACCCAAACAATTTCCATGTTCTGAAAAATGGAACTGCTGATATAGGCTAGTATGGGTGTCAGCAGGGAAAGGGAGATCATTATTTGTAGTCCTGGTACCCCATGCTATTATGTTATGTCATAGCTGTTATGTATAGGTTCAGGACATCCTTATGGCAGAATCCTGTTTTTGTGATAGAAGTGAGAGAGTGGGTGTGTGTGGTTTGAGGGGTGCATGAGAGGATCTAGTGTTACTAATCTGCAATTCATGGGGGGGGGGGGGGCAGGGCATGACAGTCTGGCCAGGACCTGGACCATATGGATGACTACAGCATCACCAGGTGCCAGTGTGATTGGGCAGTCAAAACTCAGAGAGGGTTCACTATAGCTAAATGTCAAAACATATCCCTATCAATAATAAGGGACCTTCAGAATAAGGGCACTCAACAGTGAAAACAGCACTAATGCATTCCCATAATGCACATTTTGTGGGACCAATGCTGTTGCTGTTGAACATGTACTGTATTTGTTGCTGTTTGCACTGCTGAATGCCTATATTCTGAGGGTCCCTATTATTGTCAGGGATATGTTTTGACATTTAGCTATAGGGAACCTATGCTGATTCCTTTTGGATTATTTTACATAGGGTACTCTAATAAGATCATATATTGTTGGCAGTGTGATAGGGCAGCCATACATCCACCGAGCCTGGCACTGGGAGACACGACTGATGTAGTGCCAACATTCCCCGGACTGTCCCATGCAGCCTACATCCCTATCCAGGCCAGGATCTATGAGAGTTGCGAGAGTAGTGAGATATCTTGGAGCCTGACAACTTGATGTGATGGCACAGGAATCTCCCATCCCATGCCCACACGGCTGTAACCAGGGAAGCAGTTCCACAAAGCTAGACTGTGGAAAGGCAGACGGGGTTGCCCCACAGATAGCAGATGTATATAGACTGAACATCACCAGGATGGGACAGGTTGTAGCTGCTGTGAAAAAATGCCTGTACCCAGATAGATAGACCACAGATGCCATAGCCACGACGGCTCTACTACTACTACTGATCATTTGTATAGCGCTACAAGGCTTACGCAGCACTGCACAGACACGTAAAAGATGGTCCCTGCTCAGCGGAGCTTACAATCTGTTTAGACAGCAACCATAGCAGCTGTTGGGACAGGATGCATCCAGGGGGAATGGTCAAGAAACACAAGGGAGCTTAAGTGGATCAAGTCCAACAGCGGCAATGATGAGGTGAGCACTCAGCCTGGATTTGAGAGGGAGCAGAGACGAAGGCTGACGTACAGACTCAGGTAGTTTGTTCCAGACATAAGGAACAGCAAGGTCAAAGGAGCGACATTTGGATTTGGCAGTAGAAGAGAAGGGCACAGATAGAAGCAATCTGACAGAAGAGCAGAGTTCCCGGGGAGGGGTGTAGGGGGAGATAAGAGAAATGGTAGTGCAGAGCAGCAGAATGAGTGCACGTAGAGGCCATAGGCATGAAAAGGGCATACATTTGTGACTTAGCGATATTATGCATCCTTTGGGGAACTGCAAGGTTAGTTTGGGGTTTTGTGCAGTTGGTGAGGGTCCACCCTTTGCAGTTTAAGGTGTGTTTGTAAAGATGACCAGAGCAGGAATCTTGGGGCTGGTTCCTAATGCCATGTACCATTTGATGCAAGATATGTCCTGACATACATGTTCAAATTTACATTCTTGTATAGCATATTGGGGTGCACTGGGATGGACCTAGCACTTTTCAGGGCACGAGGGGGTCTGGTTATGTCCAGATGCAGCTTTTTTAAATCATTAAGGCGAAACTCAAGTCGATGACCAACGTCCAGCAGGGCAGAGGTCTTGGAGATCGATTACCTGATGGGAGATTGAGCTAAGTGTTTTCAATCTTTTAAAATGCATTTTGGAAAAATTGTTAAATAGGATAGAAGCCTATGAATGACAAATCAGGTGGAGCAGTCTGAAGCGAGTGGTATAACAGCCACATAGAAACTGCAAAGACCCTGTGCTGAGGCTTCCTCATTCAAAACTTCCCTTGTTGATCTTTGAGAATTCCTGTATGAGTGGGTACTTTAGTTTTACTACGTCATCTGCATTCTAAGTGTTCCTTTAGGTTAATTTGAATACATCATAATTCTTTCTGTATTTCATTTTTCCCGAGGGGCATGGCGTCTGTGGGTACATCGTGGGAACAGGCAAGATCCAAAACATGTAACATTTAAGAATATGGTGGGTCTAGAGACATCCAAAATGTTTACACGTTTCCAAGGCACGAGCTGGTTGAATAGTGCTTCCATGGGCCACGCCAAACATGTCTCTCTCCGATTCCAGATCCACACATGTGGAATTAGGTTCAAAGGGAACCCATTTTTGATTTAGACATGTTGGCGAGCTGGACATTCGCACTCATATTGAATTATTGTGTGCAGAATCCCAGCAGTACTAAATCTATATGCATGTCTTAAACAGTATTAATCACTTGGAAGTGAAGTGTCCCTTCCTTGCTTTCACAGAGGCAATGTCTTCAGTTATTTTAGAGAAGTCCAATTTCCGAAAATTTTGTGCGCAACTAAAATCTCATCCAGAACAGCCAGATTATCCTGAAATATTGTTGAAGGTAACTAGGCCTTCAGTAATGTGAAACATGAGAAGCTTTCGTCTACTGAAGCATTACAGGACAGTCAAAAGGTGTAGTGGTGGCTCAAGGCAATCTGCTGCCTGAGCTGAGAGATGAGATGGCCCCCAAAATGGAGGGGCCTCCCAGAGCTCTAGTCAAGGAGCAGTGAGTCTCCCTCACTCAGAACACTGAGATGGTTACTCCAAGAAAAAAAGAAAGTAACATAATCCCAAGTTATATATTTGAAAAAATTAATTTTTAATTTTGTAAAAATCTTTTATGAGAATAGGTATTATGTGTTATGATACGGTATTGTCAGTCTGTGCTATGCTATTTGTTATTATGTATGTAGTTTGTAATCTGCCCTGAGCAGTTTGAGAGGACAGGATAAAAATTGAATTAAAAAAATAAAATAAAATAAAAACAAAGGAGATGCAAGGCACTCATACACCAATGAAGAAAAAGTGAGAACCATAGCACAGTTTATATCCCCAAAATAAAATTATTTCAGCTAATATTATTTTGGTGTTTTAAACTGCACTGTAGTTTGTGCCTTTTTTATTTTAATATATAGTTTAAAAAAAAAACAAAGGAAAGTAAATGCTCTGCACACTATAACAGTCCAGCACAAGCAGGGAGAGAGAACCACAGCCATATCTTCAAAAACCACACTGTTTTATTGAAAGGACCCAACTTGGCCAAGTTTCGGCACTGCAGCCTACATCAGGGGTCCGTCATAAAAGTAGGTCAATTCAAACTCTGATGACAATAACAACTATATGGTAGAATATAGATGACCAGAGCGAAGGTTGGTCACAGTACTGTCCTGCCTTAATTCCTGCTCAGAATTAAGGCAAGAAAGACAGTAATGCAACCAACCTTCACATGGACATATAGGGGTATGTTTACTAAACTGTGCTAATGTGCGCTACTGTGTGCTAATGTGCGCTGCGCACGTTAGCGTGCGCTAAGGTACCTTAGCGCACGCTAATGTTGCGTTACGGGGCACTATTGTGCACGCTCAGGTGTGCGGCACACTATTGTGCACGCTCATGTGCCGCGGCACGCTAATGTGCGATGAAGGCGTGGAAAAGGCTCCCGTAGGCGGGTAGGAAGGCTCCCCAGGGTGAGTGGAGAGAAGGGGTCAATGGGTGGAGAGTGGGAGGGGAGAGGCTCCCCGCACATTAGCAAGGTTGAAATCCGAGGCAAAAATTACCGCGAGTGTGAAAACCTCGCGTTAGAGCCGATTTAAAGGGAAGAGAAACCATTTCTGTCAGCAATGTACAGCAAAACCAGGGAAACCTACAAAAAAGTGATAAGTGGTGATAACATGTGCACGGTACAAAAGTACAAATAAACATTGAAAAAGGACCCAACAAAATTTAAAAAATTATAATCAAGTTGGGCAATAGTGATAGTAATGGGAAACATCAAAAAACACTCCCAAGAAAGCCCCAAAAAATAAATATGAATTTTGGAAGGGTCTAAGATCCGTCCCCATACAAGGTAAATGATCCCACACTGAAATAGCACTAATCAGGGTTTCCCTCTCCATTGGGCAGGTTTCCTATGGCATGCACATGTTCCACAACAGCAGGGCGGGCATGTCGGAATGGGCAACTGGACAGATGCTGGGAAAGGGGATACAGAGGGCTGCAGGCGGCACATGCTGTGGTGCAGCTGTGGCACAGTGCGAACTAGGCAGATGCCTAGATGGCACTTAGGAATGCTGAAACTGAACAGCAGCCAGACAGCAACTGATGAGGGCCCAACATGGGCACGAGAGTGTTTATCACAGTGTCACAGGGGATATTACCCAGCAGGTACCCCCAAGGGCACAGAGAACATTGGCAGGCGTGTTGTTGGGGGGAAGCGTGGACGCCTATGCAGGCACCCTACCCCACAGAACACGCACCATAGGCAGCCGCCTACCTGCAAACTGGATGGCTTGAGACCTGCACACAAACCAGCACCACCAGCAGAAGGGCATGTCAGCATGATGGCAGAGGGTTACTGGTGGTGGAGGGGGGCAGTGGCAGCTACCCAGAGCCGACCATGGGCCTAGCCCCGGTGTAGGTGGGTGCCCCATGCACTGCAACAGACAGGCTGTGTCTGACAAACAACCATGGTATCTCCAGGGACTGCACATTCTCTGTGAGCAGTGTGGTGCAGTGAACACAGCCATGTGTTCAGGAGCAGAAGGGTCACAAGTTCAAGTCCCAGCTGGGGCTACTGCCAATCCAATCCCCATATTTTACCTGCTACTAAACCGTGATAGTAAGGACAAACCTTTATTGCAGAGAACATACGCATGGTTCAAATGCCTATATTTTACCCCACCGAGCACAGAGACAAGAAACACATGCATTACCTGGAGCAGAGTCCCCCAAATTCAGTCCTGGAGGCCCACAAATCAGTCAGATTTTATGCTGTCTGCACTATAAGGCCATGTCAGCATGGTGGCGGAGGGGTACTGTTGGTGGAGGGGGCAGTGGCAGCTGCCCAGAGCAGACCATGGCCTAGCCCTGGGTAGGCTGGGGTGGCCATGCACTGCAACAGACAGGCCTGCTGGACAAACAGTCATGATATCCCCCCCAGGGAATGCACTGTCTCTGTGGCAACACGGTGGTGTGCAGTGCACACAACCAGTGTGTATGGAGGCAGAAGGTCACAGGTTCAAGTCCCAGTTATGTTGCCTGCCAACCAGTTCCCATATTTTACCCACTACTACAACAGTGCTAATACAGACAGAACCTTTATTGCAGATGACGAAATCATGCCCAAAACACCTACATTTTACCCGACAGATCAAAGACACCATAAACAGGCGCATTACCTAGAGCAGAGTCTCCCAAATGCAGTCCTGGAGGGCCAAAAAACCATTCAGGTTCCCTGCTGCCTCTAAAAAAGATGCCTGTGCTGCATATCTATGCACCACACCCCATGGTATGCAGATGTATCTCATGCATATTCATGAGGGACAGCATGAAAACCCGAACAGTGTTTGGCACACCAGGACTGGAGTTGGGAACCTCTGCCATAAAGCAGCAGCCAACAGGGGCAGACACACCCACACCCACAGGCTCCATTAGCCAATGCCTCCTGGAGAGACAGGACATTGGGCCCTGCGTGCATCTCCCAATACTAGCCCTTGCATACCTTAGCAATGCCACCCTACACCTGGGAATATGGTACACAACTATCAAACGTTTGCTATGATTACTGGCAGATACCAATTCCTACGTTAAGCACAGTTTGCTGATTGAGCTCCATCATAGCAACCTTTCTGCTGTCTGTGGAGTGTGCTTCAGGTCTGGTCTCTGACAGTGTTTACCACCCTGGGAGTGACCCCCAACAGTATTGCGTACCATATCCATGCCTGCACTGTGCCCAGGACTGGTGTGGTGGCCAGGGCTGCTAAACTCCTCTAGAGTGGCACAATGCTGGCATAGGTGTGGGAGTGTGTGTCTGTCTATCCAGTGTGTGGTGGCTGCAAACACCCTCCACAGCCCACACTGCCAGCACTGTTGCCAGTATTGGCCTGCCAATGTGCATAATGAGGAGCAAGGTACCATGGGTATAGCCCGGACAGGGTGGCCTGGCAGGATGCATCTGCACAGGGCATAGGGCACTGGCTGGGACATTGTAGTGCCCGGCTACCACCTGCACAGACAGGTTGGCCACAGCATGTCCTGCTGGGAGATCACTCTCACCCTGACGTGCAGTGACCACAGCATGGCTAGGCACCCCCATAGTGCTATATAGTATTTCTCTCATGTGATATTTATGCGTTTTCCTTTGGGGCCCAGTCACTGACTTATCTGCTTGGTGTGTATGCTGACATCCCAGTTTGGGGTGCATGCATTTCCACCAGGAACATGCACTATGGACTAGCTAGCAGACTGTCTGCAGCTGGTATGTGTCCTGATGGAGCGCCTTGCAGGGTGCAGCGGCTGAAGGCTTGCTGCAGGAGAATATCAGATAGTAGTGGGGTGCAGCTTAGCATATCCAGGCCTACTGTCTGTCTGCCTGCCATTGCCTTATGGATGTGTACAGATCTGCATTGACTGCCCTGTAGGGTGTCTGTTCCCCAGCAGGACTGGGGTTGATGGTCCCCTCTACTGCCACCATTGCAGGGAGGTAGAATGTGGATCTGTTGGTGGGAGACCCTGATTACCACCCTTTGCCGAGGAGGAGGGTGGTGGTACATAATCCTCCTAGGGGTCCATAGGGGCTACACCTGACTGAGACATACAGATATATTCACAGGTGTGTCAGCAGAAACTACCTATCTCACACATTAGCACTGCTGGGGACCTGGTGCTGGGCGCCCCACCTCACCCTCAGGGTGAGTGCCGTACCTGCACAATGTGACAGTGTGTAGCTACTCTGTGCCAGTACCACACACACGGTCAGTTCCCCCTACCAGGCCGAGGTGCTGTGGGGGTGCATACCCCATCTTGTGATCATCTGTAGACTGCTGATTTGCATGTGCAGTGCATCATGGGTATGGGTGGGTTAACCCTATCCTGGTGACCACAGCAGACGGTTTGTGTGGTGACTTGCAGTCCTTCTGCAGCCAGCCAGGGGTTTGCTAGCAGCTATAGAGCTGTAGCCCACTGGTTACTTCACTACCAGTGGAGCCAGAGGTCATGGGTTCAAACTCACAGTGGGGTTATTTGATAGGGCTGTCCAAAGCATTATCTATTTTTAAAGTACATTAGTGCTGCCAGAAATAACACCCTCAGTGTACTGTACCCATAAGGTGCACTATACAGTATGCTATGGAGCGACTGATAGGGTGCCAGTCCGTATAAGGTGCCTTATAAGGTGTCCTATGGAGCGCCTTATAGGGTGCCCTATAGGGGACATTATAGGGTGCCGTGGCGGACAGTGCACTTTATAATGTGCCCTATGGAGTGCCTTATAGGGTGCCTTATGCGGCACCTTAGGTTACGGCACGTGAGGGTGTGTTGGCTGGCAGCAATAATTAAAATACAAATAAAATGCCTCAGGAAACAATACTTACATGTCAAAGCTGATGCCTCAGCCAGCCTTACGTATTGGGCATCGAACTCATGACCCCTGTATCATCAGTCAGTGCCTTAACCATTATGCTACACTGCTGTTCCTCCTTGCATCTCAGCACACCTACTTATGCTTTCCATGCGTTTAAATGCACAGTGCTGCCATCAAAAACAGTGCTATGACCTTGCTGTGCCTCATAGGGCACCCTATATGGCGCCCTATACGCCACCCTTTATGCAACATTGTAGGGTGCCGTGGCGGACAGTGCACTTTAAAATGTGCCCTCTGGGGTACCTTATGGGGCGCCTTATGTTACAGTGCTTTTCAGAGTGCGTTTGCTAGTAGCAGTAATTAAAATAAAATTAATATGCCTCAGACTGCAATATTACACATAAAAGGTAGTGCCTCAGCCAGCCTTATTCATTGGGCACAGTGGGGAATTGAACCCATGATCCCTGCACCATCGGTCAGTGTCTTAACCATTGTACTGTGGCTCTGTTCCTGTGCTTGCACATCCAGGGCGCCACTTATGCTTCCCGCGCGTTTCTCATTAGCGCATGATTATGCCCAGTTTGCTTTTTTCAGACTGACACACCCACTCCTTTTATGGCATCCCGCACACTAACGCGCCGCGCACCTAACGGGGTTTTAGTAAACATACCCCATAGATTTTAACCAAATAAATCCCTCTCCCACCAATGGATGCAGAGCAGAAATAGAACATTTCCCCATACAATCTAACATTCCAAAAATAATTTCTGATTCTGGTGTCATCTCAGTACCCTTACCAATACTGGGTATATTGTTAAGTATTACTGTACAAAACCCTACAGAATCACTGAGAGACTACAGAAAGAAATTACCATATTATAACAGCATCAACCTCCAAAACTCATACAAGGAGCCAACTCAGAAAAACGCAACACCATAAATATTGCTGTGCACCCTAAAATATCCATACATTTATTCGGAAAACCAAACGAGCCAAATTACTACAGTAGGAGATTCCTACATAAAAACTTCAAGCTAACAGAACACGTGGCCTCTGCCACACAAGCAAAACACGGAATAACCTTTATCAAGTACAACTGAACACAAACTAAAAATAGAAATATGGAGACAAAAATTAAACTGAAACCCCAAGAAACCATACAGTAAAACACCATAAAAATATAAAGGTCTGTAGAGGTCCATGCACTGTGCAAATATAAAAACTGAGCAGGTAAATTCCAATGCCTGACATATTCCAAGCACTAAAATTGAAAATGAAAATTAAATTCTTTTTCTACCTTTGTTGTCTAGTTCCAGTCTCTAGTTTTGCTTTCCTCTGTCTTCTATTAACTTGCTTTTGCTTTCTAGGGTCTTCAGTCCATCTGCTACTTCTCTCTCCTCCTGCCTTCTTTACTTCTTTCCATCTTTGACTGAATTTTTCCTTTCAACTTTCTTCCATGTACTTTTATCTCTGTCACTTAATGTCACTCCTCCTTCTTGCTATCCAGTCCTCAGTTTCCCTCTTTTTACCGCATCTATCTACCACTTTTTAACCCTGAACACTGCCTTCCCATTGCCTCTCTCTCTCTCCTTCCCCAGTCTTTAAGAAATTCTCCCCTTTCTCTCTATCTCTTCAATATCAACATCCTTCTTCTTCTTTCCTCCCTGTTCGGTGTCTCCCACTCCAGTGCCTCCCCCTCTTTTCTGACCTCATCCTCCATGCCTAGTATTTCCTCTCTCCCTCGTCCTTATCTCACTTCCCATGTTCACTATTTCCTCACTCTCTTCCCCTATTTGCACCATGTCCTGCATCCCCCTCTGTCTCCCTATAGTCCCCTCCCATGTCCAGCATCCGCCAGCTCTTTCTGACCCCTTCCATAACAAGCATCCTCCATCCATATTCCTATGGCCCTCTTCCATGTCCAGCATTTGCCCACAGTCCTCTGCTCCCACCCCTGTGCCCAGCATCCTACTATAGTCTCCTTCCATGTCCAGCATCCTCCCTCCAACTTCCCAAGGCCCTCTCCATGTCTAGCATCATTCCTTCATCTCCCTATGGCTTCATCCCATATCCAGCATCCCTATCTCCCTCTGCCTCCCTCCCATGTCGGCATCCCTCCCCCATCTCCGTATGACTACCTCCATCATCTATGGCTGCCTTCAGTATCCAACAAACCAAAAAAGCAAAACTCCAAACTAGGCTAACCAAAAAAAATGACAAAACAAAAACCAACAGAGAGTGTGAGAGTCAAAAAAGAAAAAAGAAGAAAGGAGAAAAGAGAAAAAATTCCAGGAAGAGCTTCTCATATACAAAAACATAGAGGAAAAAAGACCTCAGCCACCTCTCCTACTAAATATTATCAGAGAGGATGAGCCAGCTGAAGTGCAAACCAAACAGAGATATCAACTGAATGGTGTCACAATAATCAAACTGAACTCAACAGACATCAGTAGTCAGAAAAAAACTCTATGGTAGGGTATACACGACATAGAAAATATCTAAAATGTTCAAAAAGCCCCCCAAAAAAACAGCTGGAATAGGAAAAAAACACAAGTTCAAAACAGCAGCATAATGAAGACCATGCATCAGAGCAAGAAATTAAATACTGAAGAAACTTAGCTTAAAGTCTGCAGGCTCAATATGGCAGCATAACGGACATCATGAAATCTGCAGTATCAAAAACCACAAGCAAGAGCCCCCGACACCAGGTGTTTCGCCAAACGGCTTCCTCAGGGAGCTCAGAGAAGAGAGAAAACACCACTGTAAAAAGAAAAGAAAGAAAGAAACTCACACCCTATACTCAGGGGCGGCTCAAGTCAATCTGCTGCCTGAGGCAAAGTATGAAAAGGCGCCCCCCACACACACACACCTTAGAGGGGGGCGGGGCTTTTTCAGAAAACCAATCAGAGACAACCAAGCCAAAAAGCCAATTAGATTATATGGAGGAAATGCAAGATGTTTTCAGCTCGATATGGCCCAGTGTGCAATCACATCCTGTGCGACTTGCAGCTCAGGTGCACACCCCCCCCCCCCCCAATACCTCTGTCCAGCGCTGCCTGCTCTTTCCCTGCTGCTGCTGCCCTCTGTTTTTTTCACGGAGGCGCCAGCAGGAGGGAAAGAGCAGGCAGTGCTGGACGGAGATATGGGGAGAGGAGGGGGGCATGCGCCCGATCTGAAAGGCACCGGCACTTTAAGCAGATCTGTCCTCCCTACTCTGACATCACATCGGAGGAGAGAGGGTCCAGACCTGCTTAAAGTGCTGCGAAAAGGCTTGGGGAGCACATTTCGGCTGCCTGCTATTGTCCTGCCAGCGGCGGTAGGGCGACAGCAGACAGCCACAATGCGCCCCTCAAGCCTTTCCACCCAGGGGCGGCCCAAGGGGGTGCGGGGCCATGTGCGGAGACTTGGTGCGGGGCCTCATTTGCATAAGTGGTCTTATTTGCATAAATATTTGCATAATGTTACCATTCACTAACTTTTAGTAAACATGTCTCTTAATGAGTTTATGGATAAAGAAAGACTAAAAGATTTCTACATTACTATAATCCAGTGCCAACCACCAGGCACATTAGGAACTACTACAAACGCTGCCCATTTAGAACCCATAGCAAACCCGCCGTATCCTGACAGCATTACCAGGACTCACAAAGCACCATACCCTACCTATCAAAAGGCAACACTGCAAATATTTATTTATTTATTTATTTATTTATTTACATTCTCTTATATACTGTGCTATTCTGCATCAGTGCGGTTTACATTGAACAAACTGAAATTACATTGAACAGGGCATTATAACTTGGAGATAACTATTTTACAGGGAACATGGGCTATGGAGGGTTAAGTGGCTTGCCCAAGACCACAAGGAGCACCTGTGGGACTAGAGCACCTGTGGGACTAGGAAATATTAAACCAATACATTTCAGAGAATACTGGGGAAAGAGAACAAGTGGCAACGTCAAATAGGAATTACATAAACAGAATACCTCAGCTCAGTTACACATGCAGAACATAGACCATCACCAAACAAGGAATCACAATTTAGAAACAGGAAGGTAATAATTAAACTGGGAACCCCAAAAGCCAAACTTGGAATGTACAACAACACTAGAAATAAAACTATAAATTAATTTCCTCTTGTACCAAACAAAGCGCAGATGTTAATGATGCACATTTCCCAGAGCTGACATATTCCAGTTAAATTCAAAATAAAGAGATATCTTTCTACCTTTTGTGCATTTTTTTTCAGTTGCAATTGGTCCAGCCACTTTCTTCTGGTTTCTTCATGTTTTCTGCTAACTCTCCATCGTCTGCTGTCCATTTGTCCTTTCTTCTCTCTTCTAGTTTTTTTTCCATTCTCTCTCTCTCTACATCTGCTTTAACATACTAATCTTTCTCCTTTTGCTCTTTCCTCATTCCTATTTCATCCACACAAATTTTACCCCTCCATCCTCAATCCCCAATTACTCTCCCAATACCTGGCCAATTGTAGATTTTTCATCCCTCCTACACAAAATATTTTTCCCCTCTCCATTTTAATCTCCCAGCCCCATCCCATTCTAATCCTCCCCCAACATCAGCTCCCTTCTAGTTCCAGTCTCACCCAGCATCCATTCCCTTCTAGTCCCTGCATCAGCCCATTTCCAGTCCTAGCCCCCCATCAGCCCATTTCCAGTCCTAGCTCCCCCATCTATTTCCAGTCCAAGTCCCTTCATCAGCTCATTTCCAATCCTAGCCCCCCATCAGCCCATTTCTAGTCATTTCCTAGCCCCACCATCAGCCCATGTCAAATCATAGCTCCCCTCCACTCAGCCCAATTCCAGTCCAAGCCCCCCCATGAGCCTACTTCCAGTTCTAGCCCCTCCATGAGTCCATTTCAATTCAAGCCCCCACCACAGCCCATTTCCAATCTTAGCTCCCCCCAACAGCCCATTTCCAGTCCTATCCTAGCTCTTCCATCAGCCCATTTTCAGTCCTATCGCCCTTCCCTCACAGCCCATTTCCATTCCAAGCCCCCGCCCCATCAGCTATTTGCAGTTCAAGCCTCCCCTTCCACTCAGCCCATTTCCAGTCCTAGCAACCCCCCAACCCATTACCAGTCCTAGCCCCCCGTCAATCAACTTCCAGTCCTAACCCCCATCACCCCATTTTCAGTTTAAGCCCCCCCTATAACCCATTACCAGTCCTAACCCCCCATCAGCCCATTTCCAGTCAGCCCCCCATAGCCCATTGCCAGTCCTAACCCCCCCCCCCAACAGCCCACAGCCCATTACCAGTCCTAACCACATCAGCCCACCTCAAGTCCTAACCCCTCCCCATCAGCCCATTTCCTGTCCTAGCCCCCCCATAACCCATTATCAGTCCTACCCCCCCCATCAGCTACCAGTCTTAACCCCCCCCATAGCCCATTACCAGTCCTAACCCCCCCATCGCCCATTACCAGTCCTAACCCCCCATCAGCCCACTACCAGTCTTAACCCCACCCCCATAGCCCATTGCCAGCCCTCATCAGCCCACAGCCCATTGCCAGTCTTAACCCCCCATAGCCCATTGCCAGTCTTAACCCCCCCCATAGCCCATTGCCAGTCTTAACCCCCTCCCTAGGCCATTGCCAGTCTTAACCCCCCTCCCTCCCTAGCCCCTTGCCAGTCATAAACCCCCCTCCCTAGCCCATTGCCAGTCTGAACCCCCCTCCCTCCCTAGCCCATTGCCAGTCTTAACTCACCTCCCGCCCTAGCCCATTGCCAGTCTTAACCCCCCTCCCTCCCTAGCCCATTGCCAGTCCTACCCGCCCCCCCTCGGATCATGGCAATTTAAAAAAAAAAAAAAAAAAACGCTGGCCGCTGCCGCCGCAGCAGCATGGAGTGTCCCGCGGGGCTCCCTCTGCCCGGCAGGACTCTCCCGGCGTGGCTGAGCCACTCTCTGCCGGCTTGCAGATACGCGAAGGGAGAGAGTCTCCCTCGCGTCTCTGTGAAGCCCGCAGGGGCAGATGGGAAATTTCCCATCAGCCCCTGCTTCCCATCAGCCCCTGCGGGCTTAACAGAGACGCGAGGGAGACTCTCTCTTTCGCGTATCTGCAAGCCGGCAGAGAGGGGCTCAGCCGCGCCGGGAGAGTTCCGCCGGGCAGAGGGAGCCCCGCGGGACACTCCATGCCGCCGCGGCGCCAGCGGCCAGCTTTTTTTTTTTTTTTTTTTTAAATTCAATTAAGAAAAAGCAGAATGTTCTTTGCGCGGGGCCCCCCGAAACGTGGGGCCCTGTGCAAAAAACATTCTTGCTCAATGGACGGGCCGGCCCTGTTTCCACCCTGTGCGGCTGCACTGCTTGCACAGGGCTAGGTATGGTCCTGTTTGCACACCAAGGAACTAAAAGAGAGCAAGAACCAACAGCACAGTTTATAAAACTAAATTATAGCTCATTTTTATTTTGTTGTTATAAACTGCGTTATGGTTCTTGCTTTTTCTTTTTCAACATATATTTTGCATCCACAGTAGGTGCAGAGCAGAACCAGGACATTCACCCCCAGAACTCAATATTTAAAAATAAAATCAGATTCTGATCATCTCACCAATAACAACAACAACAAACACTATTCTCCAGTACCAGGCATATTGTGAACTAATACAAAACCCTACAACAAAGAGCAAACCTACCATACCATACCATATCAGCACAAACTTCCAAAACTCACATAAGGAGCCCATCCAAAAAAAGCATCACTGTAAATACTACAGTGGGCCCTGGAACAGCCATATACTTTTTTGAAAAGCTGAACAAGTCAAATTACTACAGTACAAACTCCATGTTAACAGAACACATGACCTCAGTCATACACTCACAACATCGACCCTCACCAAGTACAGAATAAGTAACCACAATCTAAAGTAAAAATAAAAATATGTAGACTAAATTTAAATTGAAACTCCAAGAAGCCAGAATCCACATGCAGTGCAACATCAGATAAATAAGAGATGCAGTTCCCCAGTACTGTGTAAAATATAAAAATAGCACAAAGTCCAAACACTAAAATTAAATAAAATTATTTTTTCTACCTTTGTTGTCTGACCATTTTATTCTATGATCATGCTGGTCCCAATCTGAGGCTTCTGCTTGCCTATCTTCTCTTAGCTCTCTTTCTGTGGTCTATGGTCCATCTGCCATTTATATCTTCTTTTGTTTTCTTCACTTCCTTCCATCACCCCATTTCCAGTTCCAGTAATCCTCCCCAGTATCAGCCCCCTTTCCAGTCCTTCCGTCCCAGTACCTTCCAATGTCAACCGCCTTGCATTCCCACGACTGCAACTGGTGTCCATTCCCCCTCCTTCCCCACTGTCAAGCCCCTTCTAGTCCAAATACCATCCCAGATATCAGCTCACGTCCACAGTGTCACCCCCCCAGTCAGCTCCCTGCCAGTCGCCCTACCCTCTGTCCATCCCCCTTCCAGTGCCATTTGCATGTCATCTCCCTTCCAACCTCCTCCCCATTACTCAACCACCTACCACTCCCATCCCCAAGTGTCAGCTCCCTTCCAGTCCCCCTTCAGTACATCCCAGGTGTCAGCGCTGATGGGAAACAGGCATTTCCTGTTTCCCATCAGTGCCGGTGGGCTTAACAGAGCCGCAAGAAAGGGGAACTCTCCCTTTGCGGCTCTGAAAAGCGCTGAGGAAGAGAGGAGGGCTCTGCCGGGGTGGCCGCGGGGCACTTGCTGCTGCTGCGGCAGCAGCGGCTCCTCTCCTTGAGTTGTTTCTTTTGAGTTGCCGCCCCCAAAATTTTGCCGCTTGAGGCCACCACCTCACTTGGCCTCATTATAGAGCCGCCCCTGCCTATACTTAAAAAATAACCCAAAAAAGGGAACAAAAAGGAAACAAACAACAACAAAAATAAAAACAAAAGAACAAAAGCCAGCAAACTTACCCAAAAGGACAAACTGAAGGAGTGATCTCGGGCCTGCCGCTGTTGAAACTGCCGGTTCAAAAAGCAGAAAAACGCCGAAGCATGCACATATAAAAAAAGGGGCTGCTCCGATGACATCAAGGGGAAACTCCCACAGCTCCCGACCATCACAAAGAACCCAAAAAGGCAGTACAGCTGTAATGCATCCAGGGCATGCAATACCAGAGGATGCCTAGAACAGAAAATAAAAAAAGAACCTCACTCCAACAGATGGGTAGCTTGTTGGCCAAAAAGGAGAACCAATCAAAAGCAAAAGTACACCCAAAGGCAAATGCAAAAGACACTAAAAAATATATATATAAAATAACCACCCAGCCCACCCAACAACGAGTCCAAAAAATGATACAGCAAAAACAGATCAAAACAGGATCTCCATTCGATGGAATCATTCAAACCACCAGGTGTCACAGAATCCAGATGAAAGATCCAGCATTGTTCTAAATGAACTAGAGCTTTGTTCAAATCACCGCCATATGGTGAGGGTAAACACTGAGTAATCACCAAACACTTTAAATCTTCAAAACAATGATTAAAAGATTGACAATGTTTCACCAAGGGAGCCCCCTCAATCAGATGGTGAAGTCTGCTCTTATGTTCTACCAGATGTGTCCGTAATGCCCGTTTGGTTTTCCCAACATACCCAAGACCACAGGGACATAGAATCAAATATATCACCCCCACACTGTTACAAGTGGTAGTATGACATAAGTAATATGTCCTTTGATGGTATTGAAAACATTGACAGGTTACCATCATAAAACAGAATGAGCAGTCTCCACAACTACTGTGCCTAGGGGCTGTAGACACCTGCTGCCCCAAACTGGTAAATGCAGAAGGACACAAAATATCAAACAAATTATGATTCTTGGTATATACTGATCTAATCTGTAAATGACCTAATCCTGGAATTAAATGAAGAACATGGGAATGACTATGAATAATCTTAGAAAGTTGGTAACTCAATGGGTTAAAACGAGAAACATAATGAACAAAACCCATATCCAAAGACATAGAATGAGCGCAGGGAGTGAGCAACCATATCCAATCATTATAACGTGCTCTGGTCCTTGCTTTACGGATCAAATGAAGTGGGTAACCATGGGTCAAAAAAAGAATCTTCAAGGGTTTGAGAACATATCCTATAATCCGATGTTGTAGAACAATTCCGACGATAACGGAGAAACTGCGCCAAAAGGCAAGCTATTCTTAAGACGCTGAGGATGTGCACTTGAAAAATGAAAAAAAAAAAAGCCATACAATGAGTAGGTTTCGAATAGACTGTAGAAATCAGGGAATCATTTTGATGTATCAAAGAGACGTCCAAAAAAGAAATGGATGACGCATTAAAGTCCAATGAAAAAGAAAGATTATCATCACGGCCATTCAGCCATAGATGAAAAGACAGCAGCTGTTCCACAGTACCAGTCCACAAGAAAAAGATGTCATCAATATATCTGACCCACAAACATATGTATTGTTGAAAAGGGCCAGTGACCAACCACTGGCCTTCAAAATGGGATATATAAAGATTCGCAATCGATGGGGCCATGGTAGCCCCCATGGCCACCCCCCGAATTTGCTGATAAAAAATCCCATCAAAGCAGAAAAAATTCCCGGTCATGGCCAATTCCATAAGTTGAAAAATAAAGTCGACCTTGGAAGTACTCAAATTGTCCCGGGCAAACAGGGTCTCCTGACTAATCCTCAAAGCCCCATCCTGAGGAATGCTGGTGTATAATGATGAAACATCCATCGTAGCCATCAATAGATCAGTAGGTAACTCTTTATCATGCCCTGCTGCTAAAATCTGCAAAAAGTGCATGGTGTCACGCAGATAAGATGGAATATGAAAAACCACAGGTCGTAAAAAAGAATCCACGTAAATTGAAAGGGGTTCTAGAAGAGAGTCCTGCAATGAAACAATAGGCTTACCTGAAAGATTGGCTAGATCTTTATGAATCTTCGGAAGAATGTAAAAATGAGGAGTACATGGATATGCAGCACAAAGAAACTGAGCTTCTTTCTTATTGACCAGATGTTGTTCCAAGGCCACATTAACAATTCCTCGAATAATGGCTTGAAGGTCAGATGTGGGATCAGCTGGCAACAGCACATACGTAGTAATATCTGTTAATTGTCAATACCTTCAGTATCCAGCATCCTTCTTACATCTGCCCCCTTGTCCATCATACCCCCACGCCCAATCTGCCCCTTTCTTCCCCATGTCTAGCATCTCCCTGCTCCCCACCATGGCCGCCATGCCCATTGAACCCCCTCCTTCCCCTGGCTACCACCATCACTACTCCTCCTGAGGTCTGCAGTGGTGGCAAGAAACTAAATCCTAAGCACATGGTCTTTCAGACTCATGTGCTTCTGAGGCCCTGCCGGTTGCACTCCCCTCTGATGCGGACGCTTTGCATCAGGGAGGCGGCACCTGCAGGTCCTTCGAAGCAAACAAGTGTCTGAAAGAGGCCATGCTCAGGATTTAGCTTGATGCCGCTGTCGCCATAGACCTCAGGAGGAGCAATAGCAGCGGTAGAAAAGGGAAACAGGACCAGGCAGAGATGAAGCAACCACTACAGGATGATTTGCAGGCACCTTTTGCCATCACAAAAGTTTGCCGCCTGAGGTGGTCACCTCCCACTGACAAAGGGATAGATATAATTCTTGAGGTGGGTACAATTTTTCAGTGCAGATATAGTTTAACATTTCCAGAGTGGCGAATTAGATGTCCTAGCTATCAAAGGCATTTTCAGAGGAGCATATTTTGCAGTTGAAGGTTTTGGCACAAATGTCATCCATTTCTTGAGCTAAATGCTTGTACCTTTCATTTACTCTGTATATTTAAAGCCTTTTCCATTTCCCTGGAGCTAAACAGAAAGCCAGACTGGAAAAGCTGCAGCTGAGCAAGCCTTTTCATTCAAGCAAATTATCGCAGCATAGACTAATGGAAAAAAAAGTCTCGCAGTTTCTTTTGCAGGGGTGGCCTCATTGAATATTCACAATCAAAAATCCATTTCTTTGGATTTTTTTCCCTTAAAAGTCTGGTTCAGCCTCCGTTTTCAGAGATTTCCCTTGCAGAGACACATACTAAAATGTTGACTGTTTTTATTTCATTTTTAAAATGGTCAGTGGTCTTTGTCAAAAGCAGAGGTTCCCAACTCCAGTCCTGGAGGGCCAAATACCATTCAGGTTTTCAGGCGGTCCCTAATGAATATGCATGAGATATATTTGAATACAATGGGGGCAGTGCATGCAAATGCATCTCATGCATATTCATTAGAGACAGCCTGAAAACCTGAATGGTGTTTGGCCCTCCAGGACTGGAGTTGGGAACCTCTGGTCAAAAGGTATATTTATTTATTTAACCAGTTTTCTATACCGCCTTATCCTTCAATCAAAGTATATGGGAATACATTTAAAGATCTCAATATCTATACTTTGGAGGAAAGGCAGGAGAGAGGGGATATGACAGAGACATGTAACTACCTCCATGGAATCAATGCACAGGACGCGGCCCTTTTCCAATTGAAAGGAAGCTCTGGGATGAGGGGTCATAGGAAGAAGGTGAAAGGGAATAGATTCAGGAGTAATCTGAGGAAACATTTCTTTATAGAAAGGGTGGTGGATGTGTGGAACAGCTCCCAATGGAGGTGGTGGAGACAAAAAATATATTTGAATTTAAGAAAGCATGGGACAAGTGCAGAGGACTCTGAGGGGAGAAAAGGATTGTACAGCTTAACAGTTCTTATGGATGGAAAGACTACATAGTCCGTATGGTCTTTATCTGCCATAGAGGCCCTGCAAAGAAGCCCACCATCTACAGGGAATGCAAGCCCCACCCCCCCCCAAATTCTCCCCCACCCTCTCCCCCACCCATCACTTACTTGTGCCCAACTGGGTCATCCTTGGTGGTCTAGGGGTGATCAAGTCAGGAGAGGCCGCCTCCACTCCTGCCCTGGCTCCAGCAGTCTTCAAAATGGTGCCAGGGTCACCTTGTGCTAGTCTCATGACCCCTTGTGGTGATGCCACAAGACTAGCACAGGATGATCCCAGCCACATTTCGAAGGCTGCTGGAGCCAAGGTAGGAGTGGAGGGGGACCATGCTCCTTCCCTGATCACCCCAGACCACCAGGAATGACTTGTCATGTGGGAAGAGGGTGCAGGAATGTTTTGGCGGAGGTGGACTTGCATTCCCTGTAGTTGGTGGGCCTCTTTTCAAGGCCTCCATCGCTAGAAATCTTTTTGCACTAACTAAATAGCTGTGTAAGAGCTGTACTAGATGCTAAACAATCACTGCTCTTAATACCACAAAGTCTTTATGAACACAATCAACAACTTACCAATTACTGATAACTATCCAACTTCAGGCAAAAATGACCTCAGGATGGCTCATACCCTACATATAGTGAAAATCACTATAGGGAACAGCTGACGCTCACATCACTGGTCATATGCCTTCCATACACTCCCAAACAATGTTCAATGCAAATCCAAACCATTATTACCACACAACTACTACTCCAAAGACATTATTCTGCTTCAATCCAAACATACACTACCACATACACTCATTAGCGTCTACATGTATCCAAATTGACTGAACTGCTCGGAGCTCCACTGGAACAGCACATTACCTACAAAAAAGAAAATATGTAATCAAAAATGTTCACAAGATTCAATAGCCTCTCCGGTCTGCAATTACTTATCTTTACAGAAGAGCTTCCAAATCTATAGTTTCACTGACACTCCAGCATAGTCCAATATTCGTACACGGTCAAACAACCTTCAAACTAATGCAGCAGGGAACCTTCTACACCTTCCACCTTCCACGAACTCACTCATGAACCCTACAAAAGCTTTTGTTTCGCCAGCATGTGGCTTCTTCAGGGGTTAGAGAACGATACACAGTAAAAACCTCTCCTTCTTCCTCTTCCAATTTCCCCGCCATCAAGTGTTTGTAAAGACTTTGTGGTATGAAGAGCAGTGATTGTTTGGCATCTAGAAATCTTTTTTGGCCATGGTGGTTCTGAAAAGGGGTCCCGATCAGGGGAGGGGGATGTTATGAGGGGGAAGAAGGCGATCATTGAAGGAGGCTCATCAGACCAGAGTCCATGTTCTTTGCCTTGGCAGGGACTGCGAGTGCTCCTGTGCTCCCTGCAAGAGACTGTGAGTGCTCTTGTGCTCCCTCCCAGGGCAGGATTCATGGGGCTCCTGCACTATTTGGCAACCCTGTGCCCTTCTACCTTTACTGTACAGGTTTTGCACCTATCGTATGGGTTTTCCTGCAAAACATCCATGGTAGATACAAACCCCTACCGCACTTTAGTAAAAGACCCTTATGTGTCTATATGTAGTGAGGGGTGTGTGATGAGGGTGGTGTGTGTGTATGTGTGCTGTGGAGGTGATGTGCACATTCCTGTGCCTATAGTACGAGGGTGGTATTATCTGAGTGTGTAGTGGGAGGTGTGTGGTATGGTGGAGGGGGTGTGTGTGAACACATGGATATGTTATGGAGTGGGGTGTGTATATGTGTGCATGTATTATGTGTGTGCAGGAGAGGAGGGAAGGTGTTTGTGATACAAAGGTAGTATGTATGCAGCGACAACCCAACCACTAAGCCAACTAGGCAGCCACCTACGGCAGCAGCTTCTGGGAGGCAGCAAAGAGCAAGGCATTCAAAGCTAAACAATAGATTCTGAGGAAGGATAAGGTTTAAGGTTTGCCTAGGGTGCCAACACCTTGAAGCAACTCTTGGGCCGGCCCTGTTTGTATATGTTTGTGCATGTATGTATGGTGTTGGGTGGAATGTGTTTGTGTGCCAGTGTATGCATGATGTGGTGGCTGGGTGTTTGTGTATGTGTGGTGTGTGGTGTGGACATGGGGTTTTGTGATGTGCAGTGCAAGCATAGGGTCTCTGCATATGTGGTGTGGGGGTGGGGTGTATGCATGTGTGATGCAGTGATGAGGTACAGGGGAAGGGATGTGCCTCATGACATAGGCATTCTGTCCTCTTGACCCCATGCCCTCATCTCCTCAATCTTACACCCCTTGAATTATTATTTCCTCCCCTCTTCCCAATCCCTTTCCTCTTACATTCTGGCCCCCTACCCTCTGTCCCTTTTTCCAGACTTTTTCCCTGGGTCCCTTCCCCTTGCACTTTCATCCACTGCCCTCTCTCTATTCTTCTCCTCCCCTAGTCTTCCTCTCCCGTTTTATAATCATCCCTCTCCTCACCCCATCGCTCCAATCGGTGTCTGCAGAAGAGAGTGGGAATGGCAAGCGCCTTCCGCTCTCCCCCGCTGAGGCCAATCAGGGCCAAAGATTGCCACATAACTTCCAGCGCCTCTAGGCGTGCCAACAACTGACAGGCACATGCCTGAGGGCTTCGCCAGAGGGCCTTTGGCATGGCCCTTAGGTGTGGATAGTAGGCAGAACCAAACAGGAAGACCTCCAATAATAAGCAACTATCTGAGGACCTTACACTGGACAATAGATACAGCTCTTTTAATACACTCTGCTATCCTGACATAGACAACCTCACCATTGATACCTCACCTAGCCATTGTACTCCTGTCCACAGCACACAATGCCTTCCTATCACCTCTCTACCTCCCATATACCCCCGTCACACACTATCCACTACTTACCACCTTCAACCAAACCCATCAACACAAAACGAGATACTTCATAAACATACCAATCTCATCCACCATCCCACTCAACATTACCAACCTCAAAGCAGAAACTACAACACTCAGAAGTGCACTAGTCAATGCAAGATCTGTCAGAAATAAAATCCACATTATCATTAACCTACTCACAGATTATCGATTAGACATTACTGAAACATGGTTCACTGAGACCGATAATGTCCTGCTCAATCAGCTCAAATCAGAAGACTTCACACTGTTCCACTGTCCAAGAAACAATCGGAGAGGGAGTGGGGTATTGCTCCTAACCAAAGGATGTCTCCACTTCCACCTCCTCCTAACTGAGAGCACCGAAGAAATGGACTCCATCACTGTTACAAACAACCAATTAACCATCCTTTTCTGCTACAGAACACCCAACACATCAGCTAACGACCTATCTCGCATAATAGAAAACATTCTAAACAACTCCAAAACCAACAAAGACCATATCTTAAGAGATTTCAATCTCCCCTCCCTACAACCCAACATGGCTGACACCTTCCTCACTGCCATGACATTGATGGACCTTCAGCAAAATGTAACAACCCCAACTCACAACAAGCGAAACACATTGGACCTTATCTTCACCCCTGCCCTCCCAAGACTCACTGTTCCCCTTCATACACTACAAACACATGACATGGCTTGGACAGACCACACTCTCATTACTTTCTCCCTCCCCCTCAAATCACCAACACATCAGTTGGAACAACAATAATTCACACAATGATTCAGATGATTCAATAAGTATACATTCATAGGTGAGGTCCTTCCAACCTTTAGACAGATGCAACTAACACAACTTCTGGAACCATACAACTGAAAAAGCAGCTAGACTACCATCTGAACAACATGATACAAACAGAAACCAGTGCACCCGCAAAACCCCCTGGTACATCTGCACCCTGAGGAAATTAAAGACCAAACTAAGGCGGTTAGAACGTAAATGACGATCTCAACAACTACCGAACATTACTCAGGATCTACCACACAGCCACAGATGAAGCCAAAAAGGACTACTAAACAAAGCTGATTATGACCTCCCTCAATCGACTGGGAGAACCTATGTCTTTTGGGGAAACTGCTAGGTATGTATGACCTAGATTGGCCACTGTTGGAAACAGGATACTGGGCTTGATGGACCTTGGTCTGACCCAGTATGGCATATCTTATGTTCTTATTCAACATTATAAAATATCTTACAGAACCACCATTCAACCACCAACAATTAGCTGCACATTACAAACAGCTCCAGCCCCTCCCCTCCCAACTCACATACACACACCTCCTTCACCCCTGTCAACTTCACCACTCCCCCTGGACCACCTTTCACACTATCACCAGCAAGAACATAGAGCAAATATTGACCTCACTCAATACCACCACCTCCCCTCTCGACCAATGCCCAACCAACTGGATTAAAGCAACAAAACTAGAACTAAGTCCAACACTAGCTAAAATTACCCATAAATCTCTACAGCAGGGTACAATGTCTAAATGCCTCAAACTATCTTCCATCCGTCCCACCCTGAAGAAACCAATCTCGACCCCCACGGACCCAGCATCTTACAGACCTGTCGCCAGCCGTCCATTCCTGGTAAAATTAATCAAAAAAGCCATACAACTACAGCTCAAAGACCACATTGATGAAAATGACCTCCTTAACCCACAACAGCATGGATCCAACTCTCGGCATGGATTTGAAACATTGATGGCATCCCTCATAAGCACACTCATATTAGGCATCCAAGATCGGTCCCAGGCCTTCCTTCTGATATTCTTGGACATCTCCGCAGCCTCCGACACAGTTGACCACTACACACTCCTTGAATGCCTTCAATCATATGGCCTACAAGATACAATCCTAAGATGGTTCCAGTCTTACCTCACCGACAGACACCAGCAGATAAAACTCAGAATCAATGTCTTCAAACCCTACCAACAAACATAAGGAATACCCCAAGGATCCACACTATCTGCACCCCTCTTCAACATGTACATTAAACCTCTCTGTGATCATCAAGGAGCACAATGTCAACTTCCACATATACACAGATGACAATATGCTATACTGCCCACTCCACACAAAACAGCTATCATACACACAAATACAGAGCTGCTTCTCAGACATCTCTCGCTGGCTTATGGCAAACAACCTATCAATAAATTACAAGAAGACATAAGCTTTGTTTATTACCAAAAATACGTCATTCACCCCCTCCCCTTCCTCAATAACACTAGACAACATCCAGATAAATGTCTGCCCACAGCTAAAATAGCTTGGTATCATTCTTGATCAGCAGTTAAACTTCAAGGATCAGATTACAGCAACAGCCAAAACAATATTCTTCAGAACTAAAACCATACAATGCCCTAGCCCACTTCTCAACCTAGAAGACTTCCACACAACCCTCCAAGCACTCACTCTCCCACACTTAGACTACTGTAACATCATCTACCAGGCCTTCCACAAGCCACCCTCCTCCCACTTCAAACCGACATGCACACAGCCGCACGAATAATCCAGGGAGCTTCCAAACAAAACCATATCACCCCAATCCTCAAACAGCTCCACTGGTTTCCACTCCCCAGCAAGATCAGATTTAAATCCTTACTCTTAAATCACAAAGCACTACGCACCCATTCAGTCTCCTACCTCCAGTCCCTACTGCAAACACTCACCTCAGACAGACACCAAAGATCCTCCACAAACAATAAAATCACCATACCCCTCTCTAAGATAAAATCCTCCCATCAGACTTAACGTCGAGCATTTGAATTCTTTGCACCATCCCTCTGGAACATCTTACCAGATGCCATAAGAAACATCACCGGCCCCCTTTCCGTCCGAAAACATCTGAAAACCCTCCTTTTTACTGACCACTATGGAGCAACTCCTCGACTCCTCCCCTGACAATGAACCACAATTTAATTATGACACTATGCCAGAATTATCTTTTGTAAATAGTTAAATTGTTACCAGCTCAGCTTGTATATAGTTCTTTATTTTTCTATGTAACTATTTGTTCAATGTAAATCACTTTGACCAGGTGAAAAGTGATATATAAACCCAATTAAATACATAAAATTCCCTGACTGTTTCTCCCTCCTCCTCTTCCCTTTCTTTCCTCTTCCATACTCATTCTCTACCCACCTCCCATCCTTGCAGCCACAGCCTTGTCCCTTTCCAGCCTTCTAACATTAGTATCTGGAATTACAATTGAAGTAGGGCCTTCAGCAGTTTTTTCTTGGGCTGTCCTGTGGTGGTCTTTTGTCCTCTGCTGGTGGGACATGGGGTCCCCACTGATATACTCTCCTTCTTTGGGCCGCAGTCATGGCCTCTTCATGTTTCTCAGTGAGCAGTAGATAGGGTCACAGCCTCTTTCCTCACTTCTGCCATTTAAATCCTGGTTGTTTAATAATTAACTAATTCCAGTCTAATACAGAGAAAAATCATTTTCATTTACTGCAGGTTGAAATTTGTGCTTCTCGTGCAATTTTTCATGCTTTTTTGTTAACTGCACGGAACCACTGGATATGGGAGTGTAGCATGTATTAGATTAGATTAGATGGACTCCCTGCCAACACTTTAAAGTTAGCATAGCTGCAGGGATGAAGTCCCTCCCAAATTGCCTGTCTAGCTGTGTTAATCTGAACACATAGGTTTCTGCAAGTGCAAAGAAACCTGTGCCTACAGACAGTCATATAAACTGACAGACAGATGGATGGACCCTCCCCAACAGGCGCTATTGCTAGGGTAAAAAGTTCCTAATAAAAGGAAAAGGAAAAAGAGACAGTAAGGTTTTCAAAAGAGCTAACTAAAAACTTCAGAGATTCAGTTAGCAAGAGGGCTGGGAAGCCTTCTGGTTGCTAAGAACAACTTTCTGGCTCCCAAAAGTCCTTTTTATCTCAGGGGCTTGGCCAGACTGATCACTCAGTAGCATACAATCTCTATCTGGATTGCCTTGTCTCCTTGTGAGAGGGATATGTGGATTTCAGATTCTATGCCACCAACCATACTTTCTGGACCTCCTGTATCTTCCAATTCACTTGATACTTATAAATTGCTTTGGCAGTTTCCAGCTGACTTTTTAACTCCATGCTGTTCTTGGGGGGCCCTCCATGGCTGTGGAGATGGACAATTCTGAAGGCAATGATGGATGGAACTCTGAGGGTGACATTTAGATTAGAAAATAAGACAGCCTGGCAGATGGAAGAATGCTAACAGTGTTGTCAGCAAATCTGTCATACAACAGGAATCACACCCAGTCATCCAGATTATAGTTCAGAAAAAAATGGAGATATTCCTCAAGTTTGTGATTAATCTGCCCAGTATGTTCATCTTGCTGAGATATACAGTAGCCATATCTTAAATGTACTGAATGCAGTCTATTGTAAGGATATCAGATGGCAATGCTTCATTTTAGAGATTCAAATATTGTGTGTTGGTTACTTTCTGTTCAGTTGTTGCTCTTACTGATGCTTTTTGAGGGCAATGCAACTCATTCCCGGTCTCAAGATGTAAGAAGATGAACTGCTGCAGTTTGATTTGAATATGTTAGGTGATAAACAGTAGAGACATAGGATTTAATATCTAACAGCATGTTGTTCTCTAGCCGGTGTCGTCACTGACGCTATTCTTGGTTCCTTTTATCTTTTTTGATCGAGGCTTGCCTCGACTGGCATTCGCCTTTTTTTGCCCGGGAGTCATCAACCCCATCCAGATATTCCCAAACTTGTCCCCCAGTGGGTTAAAAAAATGTGACCGCTGCAGTCAAGCAATGTCAGTGACCGACACCCATGACTGCTGCCTACACTGTCCGGGCCTGGACCATGACGGTACCTCCTGCAACTTGTGCCAGGCCATGACACTTAAAACCAATAAAGAGAGGTTGGAGTTGCAGGAAAAACTGTTCCCCAGGTCCGACTTGGCATCGGCCTCCCTTAAGCCAAGCTCCAAGCTCAGCACTTCCCGGGAGGCCTGAGCATCCTCAGAGTCCCATGGCGGCAGCTCCTCTGAGAAGATCTCAGACCCTGAAAGGAGGAAGAAAAAATCCTTGAAGTCCACTGAGGTTGCACCAGAGAAACCCCGTAAAACTGCCCGGAGGGACTCGGGCGACTCTGAGAAGCGCCCTACCAAGGTCCTCAAGAAGGATTCCTCGGCTGGCGGAGACCGTGTAAGGTTCCTCAAGACTGTAGTCCTCATTGAGGATGCAATCACAAGAATGCCATAGCTGGGCCTGAGGTCCTTGGTGCCAATGCCAAAAGCTGTGGAACCTTCTGGCTTGGAAACCAGAATGGCGGCCTTGGAGAAGAACATCACTGCTATCCTGGCCCTGCAGCAGGCAGTGATGGCTGGTTCATCCACATCATCTGTCCCAATGACTGGGCTCCCGACTCTGGGGGAGTCCCCGATCCTCAAGCTGAGCTCTGAGCACCATTGGCCTTGGGTAAGCCCTTGGCGCCGGTCGAGGTCTCGATCCTGTTCCTCGGGCACCTGATCCTCCCCAGCCAGTTTCCATGACTCAGACCCCAGGTCCATTGGAGGCCATCGGCCACTCGGCTCTGGCGTCAATGTTGTGCATCACAGGGCCTCGGACTTGTCATCACTGCTTGACTCTGAATGGGAGACTGACAACGAGGCATCACCAAAAACCAAGCAGCACCGAGATATTCCCTCAGGTCTGTCACCCCCGGCGCCACGGAGTCATTCTCCTCCAGACTTTGTGACCTTCCATGACCTTGTCAAGGATATAGCCAGAGCCCTCTCAGTGCAAACCGAGGCGGAGGAAGATTGCACACCGAGGAAATGGAGATTCTCCAGTATGAGTCACCACCAAAGGAGACTCTCATGGTGCCCATGCAGCCAATCCTCAAGCGGCTGCTACTTAGAATGTGGGAGATGCCGGCCTTGGTGCTGGTGGTGAGCCACGCCTCAACACCATCTACTGCGTCCGGAAGGGCCCTGGATTCCACAAGTCCCAACTCCCACATAACTCCATGGTCGTCGAGTTGACCATGCAGAAACTTAAGAGCCAGAAGACCCACTCTTTGGGCCTCCTGGAAGGGACCCCAGAGCCCTTGATGTCCTTGGGTGCAAGTGTTACCAGGGCTCCATGCTGGGTTGCAGGATTCAAGCCTATAAACTGTACATAGGCATGTACCTAAAGGCCCTAACCCAAGAGTTGTCTGGGTTTTCAGCAAGGCTTACCAGGGAACCCCTCCAGTGAGTCCAATCTCTGACCTCTGGGATCAAGGACTGCTCTAAGTTCCTTTCCCGGGCAGCCTATGACGGCATTGAGTCAGCGGCTTGAGTAGCAGTGGCCATCAGCGCCTGACACCGAGCATGACTACAATCTTCGGACCTTGAGCAATGAGTCCAAGACAAGCTGCTCAATGTCCCCTGCACTGGGAAGAACGTGTTCAGAAAGCCTATGGCTGACAAGGCGGCCGAAATCAAGGCCGACGTGGTGACTCAACAGAGATTCTCTAAGAAAATCTCATCCTTTCCCTGTAAGAAACCATTGGGGAAAAGACCCCTGTTCCTGAGGAAAAAGGGACCCTTTCAGCAGAGTCACCACTACCAGCCCTTCTTGGGCCAGCAACAGGGTTCTCACCCTAAAAGACAAAGCCATGGGGCTCAAAAGCCAAAGGCACAGAAGTCCCAGGTCCCAGCTCCCGCCCAGCCTGGGAGGAGCTTTTGACTCCCGGGGTAGGGACTCCCCTTCCCTGGGAGACTTTCAACAGCCCACAGTGGGTCGCCTGGCACTCTTTGCCCACAAGTGGGCCAGTATCACCTAAAACCAGTGGGTAATGCACGTGGTAAGGGAAGGATAACTCCTCCAACTACAGCAGGTACCACCCAGGTTCTTTCCAGGAGAGCCAGTGCGACCTCTCCTTCACCAGACCCTTTTGCTCTCAGAGCTCGCAGGTCTGCTCAGGGACAACACAGTGGAGCCTGTAGCCCAACATCTATGGGGAAAAGGCTTCTACTCCAGATACTTCCTTGTCCCAAAGAGAACTGGGAGCCTCAGGCCCATACTAGACCTGAGAAACTGAGTTTCTGGTGAGGGAGAAGTTCAAGACTCTCCCTTGGAACAATGTTGCCTTACCTCCACCAGGGAGATTGGCTGTACTCCTTGGACCTAAAGGATGCATACACTCACATCCTGATCCACCTCTTCCACCAGCAGTACCTAAGGTTCATGGTAGGAGGATGGCACTACCAGTACAGGGTCCTACCCTTCAACCTGGCCTCCTCACTAAGGGTCTTTACCAAATGCTTGGTGGTGGTAGCTGCCTACCTGTGTTTACAAGGGGTTTTCGTCTTCCTCTACCTGGATGACTGGCTCATCAGGGGCAGTACGGCCTCAGAGGTCAGTCAGGTGACAGAGCGTGCAACCCCCCCTTCTGCAGCACCTGGAGTTCGTCATCAACTAATTCATCATCCATAGGTGTTCAGTTGGACGTATTACAGGTCAAGGCCATTCTCCCAAGAGAAAGGACAATATGCCTCGGGCAACTGACAGGAGAGGTACAACGGAGCTGGTCAGTGCCAGCTCATCTCCTCTTCCGCCTGCTGGGCCATATGGCCTTGACGGTCCATGTCATGCCCTCAGCCTACTTACACTTGCGGACAGCCCAGTGGTGCCTATGCTCACAGTGGACTCAGGCCATGGGCAGGCTATGGGACAGGGTCATGGTTACCCACCAGCTGGCAGAGTCCCTCAACTGGTGGCAAAATTTGTGCCACCTCCAGGTGGAAATGCCCTTCCAGGCACCCACGGTGCAGAGGACCCTGACCTCAGATGCCTCCCTCCTGGGTTGGGGGGCACATTTCAGAGACCGCTGCACACAGAGCAGCTGGTCTCAGGAGAAGTCACTCCTATAGATCAATCTCTTGGAGCTCAGAGCAATCTTCTTGGCCCTATGAGCATTCCACCACTGCCTGCGACACTGACCTGTGCTGATCCAGACAGACAACCAGGTCATCATGTTTTATATCAACAAGCAGGGGAGGATGGGTTCATACTCCCTCTGCTAGGAGGCGGTGGCCCTCCTCTCCTTTGCAGCATGCAACAGCATGCTTCTGCAAATGGTGTACCTTCTGCACCAGGACAACTGCCTAGTGGACAGGCTGAGCAGAGTCCTTCGTCCACACAAGTGGCGCTTAAACCCCAGAGTAACAAAGCAGCTCTTCCACCTCTGGGGCAAGCCTGTGATGGGCCTATTTACCTCTCCAGACAATACGGAGCTACCCTGCTTCTATTCCCATCAGCCGCACCCAGAGAGAGTGGTGGCAGATGCCTTACTGATCTCATGGTCCTACTCTATGCATTCCCACTGACCCCCCTGGTTGCCAGGACCCTCTTCAAGGTCCAGAGCGAAAGGGCATCAGTTATACCGATTGCCCCAATGTGGCACAGGCAACCTTGGTTTCCTCTGCTGCTTTCTCTGTCAGTGGCACGCCCAATCCCTCTGGGCCAAGCCCTGGACCTCTTGTCCCAGGAGGAGGGCTCCCTCCTGCACCTCAATTTGGGGTTGCTAATGCTAACAGCATGACTGCTGAAAGGGTAGCGTTGGCCCCTTTCAATCTTCCAGGAGAAGTTGAGGCAATCCTGCTAGCCTCTCAGAAACCCTCCACCAGATGGGCTTATGCCTTTAAGTGGAGAAGGTTCTCTGCCTGGTATGTGGAAAGGGAGGAGAATCCATTCTCCTGCCACGTGCAACTAGTACTTGAGTACCTACTGCACCTGTCATACATTGGGCTGAAATCTAACTCAGTGAGGGTACATCTGAACGCCATAGCCACTCACCATCACCCTATCGAGGGAAAACCCTCTCAAGCCAGTCCCTGGTCTCCAGGTTCCTCCGGGACCTCGTGTTGTCCAAGCCTCCTCTCCACCCTCCAGTGGTGGAGTGGGACCTCAAAATGGTGCTCTCCCAGCTCACCAAACCACCGTTCTAGCCCCTGGCCATTTGCGGTTTCTCTCTTGGAAAGTGGCTTTTCTGGTGGCCCTCATGTCTGCTCAAAGAGTGAGCGAACTCCAGGCTCTGGTGGCAGATCCACTATATACAAGGTTCTACAAGAACAGGGTAGTGCTCCGCACACACCCCAAATTCCTCCTGAAGGTGGTGTCTCCTTTCCACCTCAACCAAGAGGTGATCCTCCCCACCTTCTTTCCATGGCCTCACCCTGGCAAGGAGGAAATAGTACTTCATACACTAGATGGGCCCTGTCCTTCTACTTACAGCGGACTTAGGCTCATCGAAAAGCTCCTTAGTTTTTTGTGTCTTATGACTCCAGCAGATTGGGGCTACCCGTGACTAAGCGAACTCTGTCCAGTTGGGCGGTGGACTGTATTGCCCACGCCTATGAGCGAGCTGGCCTCTCCCTCGAGCACCAATCACAGCGCATCGTGTGAGGGAAATAGCCACATCAGTGGTCAACCTCCACTCAGTGCCAATGATGGAAATCTGCAAGACCGCCACAGTCTTCAGTTCATACGTTTGCAGCTCATTACTGCCTGGAGAGTGAGTCCCGCAGGAGCAGTGCCTTTGACAAGGCAATATTCTGTAATATTTTCAGAGCGAGGCAACTCCTGCCCTCCAACCTTCTATGTTCAGGCTACCAGAATGGGAGTGTTGCTGGATGCCAGTGTTTTGCAGAGTCTCTCAGTGGGGACTCACCTTCTGCAACTCACAGCTACCCGATTGGTCACCATTGGTGCTGTTGTGGTTCAGTCCTTGGCAGCCTGGAGCTAGGGAGTCCCATATGTGAGGACCGACTTCCTGCTTGTTCCTAGAGAAAGCGTAGTTACTCACCTATAACAGGTGTTCTCCAGGGAGAGCAGGAATCAGTCCTCACAACCATCCTTCCTCCCCTGGGAGTTGCTTCCCTACCTTGTTTTAGTTTTTACTACTGTCCTAACTATGTCATCTCACTGAGCAAGATGGCACCCTTGGGTGGGAAGAGGACCAGGCATGCATGGTAGCATGTCCCAAAGGCTTTCTTTGAAAGCTGGGGAAATGCTCTGCATGGGCTTCATTGGCGCCAGCGTCACCCATATATGAGGACTGATTCCTGCTGTCCCTGGAAAACACCTGATACAGATGAGTAAATACACTATATCCTCTAGGTATACCATACCCCCATGAATTCAGCAGTGCTCACCTAACCAGCTGTCTCTGAATATCTTATTAAGATTAACTGACTGTTGTGCTGCTGAATACTTGCCTCAATATTTCATTATTTAACATGAATGTGTTGTTGTTAAGTGCTGTGGAGTCAGTGCCGACTCATAGCTACTCTCTGCATAGATGGCCTAAACGGTCTTCAGTCAGGCAGCTCATTCTTGATAGAGTGGCATCCATAGCTGCTGTTATTGTATCAATCCATCGTATTACTGACCCTCCTCTTCTGTGTTGACCTTTAACCTTGCCAAGCATGATGTCTTTCTCTAATGATCTCTCTCTTTGCATGATATGTCCAAAGTATGAAAGTTGAAATCTTGTCATCTGAACTTCTAAAGAAAATTTAGGTTTTATTTCCTCTTATACCGACTAATTTATTCTTTGTGCAATCCATGGTATACACAGTATTCTTTGTCAGTCCCATAATTTTCAGGCATCGATTTTCATCCTATCTTTCTCACTGTGTAACGTTTGCATCCATATGATGAATGTAAGTGGTGCATTAGTACATTTGTGCATTCTTTACAATCAGATTTAGCAAAATTAAATGATTTATTTCTTCATTTTCTATTCTGCAGGCAAATAGAGAGGCTCGTTAATAGAATTGACTGATAGAAAAGCAGTATGTAAGCTTAATTAAATAAATAACTAAATAAATTGTCTTTAATGCTGAAATTCTATTTTAGGAAAAAATGGCACATGCCCCTTGGAGCTGGATGGCCTAGATTGCACAACAGCAGGTCAAATATCTGACTGTAGCACTGACAGCAATTGTACCGGGGATGAGAAATGCTGTAAATATCACTGCAAATTCCAGTGTGTGAAACCTGTGCAAGGTAAGAGTGTCCATGCCATGCCTAGTTCATACTGTGTTCAGAAAGTAGCAACTCCAAATGGAATGCAATCTCTCCAATAAAGAGCGTATCGGCCTGTCGTTTTAATGCTTTCCGGCCAATAATATTTTGCAAAGCAATTACTGTATACAACAAGGATCTGCTTCTATTTATCCAATTGGGGACAAAATTACTCTCCAAAAAAAGGAATGGAAAGTTACCAAGATTTGGCCTTCTGAAAGAAAGTGGGGATATCGTGGGCTTGCTGAAAAACCTGAAAAACGTTGATCATTATTTTCAGAAAAGTAAGCCTCCCAAAATAATCCCCATTGCTTTATTACGGCAGGCACATTAGAGGTTGCAGAATATCGGTGCCCAAAAGTGTGCAAAAGTAATCCCCAGCAGCTTGACCCGGGGCACTATTCTGTTCTGATGTAAGTTTAAACATTAGAAAACAAGCAAGGAAGAGACTGAGCTACACAGACAGACACGAGTCATACCGTATGAGGGAGGCATCAAACAAAGGAGATTGAAGGAAAAGAGGAAATAGTGGTGGAAAGATGAAGGTAAAGATCAATAAGTAGTAATGTTGCTAAGAAATAAACAAGCATAACATACAAGATCAATAAAATACAAGTTGAGAATTGCACGCTTATAGTGTGATAAAATGGTGCATTTCCCTTTCCTCATATATGTCTGCGGGGGGACTGGGTGCAAAGACAGGTTAAAAGTGCCCCATTGACCTAGCAGTGGATCTGGGCCTGCATGAGGCATCTTATGCATATATTTGTGTCTATCTTGAGCAGGACTGGTGCAAGGCTTGAAGATGCCCTAGATGGGCCATTGTTGCCACTGCTGCCCCTCTCCGGGGCCTGCACCAGCAGCAATGGCTCAGCAAACATAGGGCAGCATTTACCTCAGCTCTCTGGCACTGCCCACATGGTTCCTGTGCTTTACAATGCCCCTTCTGCACCCTTCCAACGCTACTTCTGGTTTTGAAGGCTGTCGGAGGGAGGCAGACAAGGCATTGTAAAGCACCGATGAGGACAGCGTCAGTGACCTGAGATAAGAGTTGCCCCATTTCATCACACTATAAGCGCGCACTTCTCAACTTATATTTTATTGATCTTGTATGTTATGCTTGCTTGTTTCTAGGTAGCATTATCACTTATTGATCTTTACCTTCATCTTTCCACCACTATTTGCTCTTTTCCTTCAATCTCCTTTGTTTGTTTGACCTTTCCCTCATACAGTATGACTCGTGTCTGTCTGTGTGGCAATTGTGCCCCTGGAGGGCCGGCCCTGATCTTGAGAGAGTGTGCCTGTGTAGCGGTACAGTGTGATGCAAGGGTGGCATGTGTGTGTGTGTATGTATAATGAAGAAGGTGTAGAAGGGGTCTGGGGTGTGTGCATATGTTCAGGTCTGTGGTGGCAGAAGAGGGGTGTGGCGCTTTATAAATGATAAGTAGTAGTAGTAATAGTGTGCGCTGTTATCAGTGTGGTAAGGGTATGGCCTGCGTATGTGGGCCGGGGATGTGGGCTGTGCGTATGTGTATTCTGGGCTACGTGCATGTTGGCATGTGCGTGTATGTCATGTTAGGAGTATGGGGGATATGTGTGGGAATGTGCATGCATATGATGTGGGTGGGGGTGTGTATGTAGGTGAGCACATATATATGTGGACTGTGGTGGGGCATGAGCATGTATGTGGTTTTGTGCTAGGGGGAGCTTATATACATATGCATATATGTAGTGTGGGATGGGGAGTGTATGGGCATGTGCATGTATGTGGTGTGGGGGTGGGGTATGTGTCTGTGCATGTATATGGTGTGGCTGTGGACATATACTTCTTGGAATATAGATAATCTTGTCCTTTCCATCCATTCACTTTTTCCTGTTCCTCCCCCAGCACCTGTCCTACTTCACCTCTGTTCCCCTTCTCATATTTCCCCCTTTTGTCCTTTCTCCTTGTACTCTCACTCCCTGTCCATGTCTCTACCCCCAGAATTACCCCTTCCCTTTTTATGCTCACTCCCTTGCCATCTCTCAAGCTTTCTGCCCATCCCTCTCCCCCCCCCTCATATGCTCACCTGTTCTCTTTCTCCTCTAGCGTTCTGTACTCCGGAGGTCTCTCTCCCTCTTCTTCTGCTGGCCATAGATGACCTCCCCATCAGCAGGTAGCTCATACTTAGGCTGCAGTTGCAACCTGCACCTTTTCTTACACGGACAGTGGATGGCATCTCTGCTGATGGTGGTGGTGACGGCTCTCATCACAGCCCACACCTGTTCTTCCACTGGTGTTGGTGGATGCGGCTCTCTGCCGTGATCATGACCCGCGCCAATTCTTCTGCTGATGGGGGATGATGTTCTAACTGGTGGTGGCTATCAAGAAGCACTGCTCCAAAGGGGGAGGGGCAATGCTTGTGCATACACAAATAAATGCATACAGACAAACTCAAAAATATTAAAACGGAATAAACCCTCTGTAATAGGCATTATCGCCTATGCAAACTGCACCTAAAATTTTATACAAAACATATTAAAATAAAGTATAGGCAAACTTTAAATAGGATATGGTCACAACAATATGAGAACCAGTTCTAACAAATACAATGAAGCCATTAAAAATGCAAACTCTAAATGGCTATATTTCAGTAGTATTACCTGCATTAGCTGTAATCCTTTGACATGTTCTATAGCAGTTTGCTTCTATTGCTGTCAATTTTATTTTATTTGTACTGGAGGAACTTCTCTAAAGCTTTTTCCATATGTGAAGAATGTGGAAAATTGTTCAATCTTTTAGCTCTCTTAATAATAGTAAGCACTCCTAGCAAGTAACAGCAATAAAATAACACTACAAATGGTGCCTGATAATAACAGCAACTGATTTAAGAGATACACCCCCCCTCCCACCACCACACAAGAAAATCTACTTGGAAAATGAAATTGATTTAACAACATTATAGTAAAATAATACAAATTATAATTTTTCAAGAAATTTGTACAAAAAGGTGAAGGAGTATGAACTGTCTGTTTCATCATTGGTTCGGCCCTTTTCAAAAACACAATGGGGTATGTTTACTAAACGGTGGTAAGGAAGCATGTCTTTCCAAGCGGCAATGGTAGCAATAAGGGATTACCGTGCAGTAAGTGTGCTGGGCATGTTGGAGGCGTTACGGCATAAAGGGTGCTAGTGGGCACTTAATGGGCGGTAACAGGACATGCTGCGTTAAGGTGTCTTGCATGCACCTCTGAAACGCTGAAAGGGGGGCATGGAAGGCTTGGAGAAGGTATGGACGCAAGCACAGTTGGTAGCTGATGGAGCTGATTCACCTGATGCCTGGCTATATTGAAGTATGTGTGATGAGCATGTTTGACTTAACAGCAGGCCTGTGCTGTCGACTAGGTGAGTAAGGTTACTGCCTAGTGATGCTGGTCAGTGTGGGTGTTGACAGTGTCATGGGTGGGTGTTGGTGGCAGTGGAGTCAGCAGAGGGGTTTCAGCAGGGGAGGACACTGTGACAGGCATGCAGTCCTAGGTGCTCCTGAAATCCAACACCATACAGTAAGCTATACTACAGTGTCTGTGAGGTGTGGGCATGTATCCAGAAATAATGTCAGTGTGTGGCATTCCATAGGTCAGGACAGTGTCTGGGTGGAGGTAGCATGTTCCAGATGTGGGCAGCAAAGTGAGGATTGTCCATGAGTGTTCATGTGGAGCAGTCACAGAAGAGGTGTGCATGATATGGCTAACTGCTGCAAATAAGAACATAAGAAGATAAGATATGCCATACTGGGTCAGACCAAGGTTCATCAAGTCCAGTATCCTGTTTCCAACAGTGGCCAATCTAGGTCATACGTACCTAGCAGTTTCCCCAAAAGACACAGGTTCCACAATGCTTGTATTGGATTAAGCAGTGATATCCTGGGTCCCTTTTAATAATGGTTTATGGACCTTTCCTCCAGAAACTTGTCCAAACCTTTTTTAAACCCTGCTACACTAACAGCCTTGACTACATCTTCCGGTAATGAATTCCAGAGTTTGATTACACATTGAGTGAAAAAATATTTTCTCTTATTAGTCTTAAATAGGTTACCATGCAGCTTCATTGCATGTCCCCTAGTCTTTCTATATTCTGGTGACATAAACAATCAATCTATGTTTACCCGTTCCACTCCATTCATTAATTTATAGACCTCTATCATATCTCCCCTCAGCTGTCTCTTTCCCTTGATGGCCATGATGGGGCAGCTTACTGGCAAATACATGAATCCCACTGATGGCCAAATCATGGGTGCAGGGCTGTGCCATAGATTGTCCAAGCAGAGAGTTTGCAATGTGTGTGGTGGGTGGATGTATGGGATCTTACTGGCCAAAAGCATTTGGTGTGTGTGATCTGAAAGTAGCAGTGCGATGGGGTACATGAAATACCATTTGTGTGGGTGGGACTAGTGCTGCAGCCTTTGCAACTGTAAGACAATGCACCCGACAGAGTGGCATGATAAAAAAGGACACGTTGAACACATTTGCCAAATATGGAGCAAGTAATGATGGCAGAACAGTGCAGAGAATGACTATAAGATGAGTGTTATGTGCCTGAATGTATGAGATATATCCTCTTCACATAAAGCTGAGAAGTCACAATAGAAAACGCATCCATACCAGTTGTCCCAGACATCTGCTGTGCATATATCACTGACCCACTGCAATGGGCTGCGGCAGAGCCACTAAAGCCATGCTCAGATATCCATGATGGCTACCCAACGTGTGGCCATAACACATAGAAACGTAGAAGGATGATTGTCTGCAGGTCACAGCAGAGCCAGGACTGTGTGAGGTGGGCAAGTGACCTGAGTAGAACCCAGGCACAAATTGAACAAATGGAAATTGAACCCTGGACCTTTGACTATGGAGACATTGCACTAACCAGTAGGCTAAACCTCTACACAGCTCTACACAGATGTGTAGAGTCTGCAGGTCTCTGATCAAACTGTTTGTTGTGTGTGCCGGTATAGGTTGGGCCCTCCACCTTCCATGAGGCACGCACATGCAAAACAGCTTGGTAAGACACACTGACTGTGTGTGCTACATGCATATAACAACTGCAAGCCGTGCTGCAGAGCTATTTCATCTGTTACCCTGAGGGTGAGGAAGGGTGCCCAGCACCTGGTCGATTGTTAGAGATGGTCTCTGCTGGCCATACTGCAGATCCACATCACTGCTAGTGTGTGTGACAGGTGTCGTCTGCAGTGTGTTATGCTTTTTTTCTTGTTTTCTGCATGCTTGTAGCATGCTGTACGTGACAGTAACAGCTGGGCCTTATGTTCTGCCCATTTTGGACACTAGCCCTCTGATAACAGTGCAGGTCAGTGGCCAGTGTCAATATGCTGATGCACCTAGTGCACATGTAAGACTCACCACCAACTGGGAAAAAATAATACATGTGACACTCAATGCAAACGACTGGAAAACCCTCATCTCACTGCTGAACTGCTGTATGCATCTTAGTTTAAGGTTGTGTTTAGGTATTTAAGTTCTTTACTTACTAAGGGTTGGTGGGGATACTTATACTAATAAAACTATACCTAATACGTTGAATATACTTTGTTCACCTGAAGCTTAATTAATCTCAGGTCATTAATGTATTCCTGATGAGGATAAACAGCTGCACCTGAGAGTGAATATGGCACCTCCTTTCCTTTAAGAGATTTAAGCACTGATAAAGCTACGATTATCCTAAGGATGGGTAGGTGTCAGGGAGGGAGGAAAAGAAGACTTAGTAAAAACTGGCTGCTATACAGTACCCTGTCCTGTGCTTCTAAGGTAATATGTGACCAATTTCCTGGGTGATTCACACAGCCCTTGCTTGGATTGAGGGAGTCTTGGGTTCTAAATTTAACTAGAAAGCTCTCTGCTGTGTTTTAAATTTAAACTGAAAGCTCTTTGCTGCTACTAGGCCCTGACTGAGTATTAAATTTAAACTAGAATCTCTCTGCTGGATTTTAAACTTGAACTGAAAGCTACCTGTTGAGTTTTTAATTTAACTAAAAGCTCTTTGCTGATTCTAGGCCCTGACTGATTTAACAAATTCACTGGATTCACAGATTAATCAGCTTTAATCTAAAGAATTCATTTTTCACCAAGATTTATTAAAATTTCCAGAAGTAAATACTTACAATTGCAGATCTCTCTTCAGAAGTAGCAGTCCCTTTTTGTAGCCCTTCAAGACTGTGGTGAGTAAATTTATGGAAACGCTGCTAAAACAGGATAGTGGGTTTCTGTAGTCCAGGGATCCGAGGCAGCATGTTCTTATGTTTTTATGTACTAGAGGCAAATCTTGTCAGACAAATCTAATTCATTTCTTTGACTGGGTGACTAGAGAGTTGGACTGAGGGAGAACCCTAGATGTGGTATACTTAGATTTCAGTAAAGCCTTTGACACCATTCTGCACAGACGACTTATAAATAAATTGAATATCCTAGGAATAGACCCTAAAGTGAGTGACTGGGTTAGGTTAGAAATTGGTTGAGTGGGAGGCAAGACAGGGTACAAGTAAATGGAGCTTATTATGAGGAGAAGGATGTAACCAGTGGTGTGCCACAGGGATCTGTCCTTGGTCCAATTCTTTTTAACATTTTTATTAGTGATATTGCAGAAGGGCTATTGAGTAAGGTTTGCCTCTTTGCAGATCTGCAATAGAGTAGACACCCAAGAAGGAATAGATAACATGAGGAGGGATCTAGCTAAGCTTGAAGAATGGTTGAGAATTTGGCAGTTGACATTTAAAGCAAAAAAATGCAGGGTCATGCATTTGAGCTGCAAATATCCAAGGGAGCGGTACAGAATTGGGGGAGGTGAAATACTTTCTGTCTACAAAAGAAGAGTTGGACCTGGGCATGATTGTTTATGATGATCTTAAGGTGGCTAAACAGATAGAAAAGGTGACAAAAGCCAGAAAGATGCTTGGGTGCATAGGGAGAGGAATACCTCTGTATAAGTCTTTGGTGAGATCTCATTTGGAGTATAGTATGCAGTTCTGGAAACCACATCTTCAAAAGGATATAAACAGGATGCAGTCTGTGCAAAGGGTGGCAACCAAAATGGTGAGTGGATTTTGTCATAAGGCATATGGGGACAGACTTAAAGATCTGAATATGTATATTTTTGAAGAAAGACGAGAGAGAGAAGCTATGATAGAGACATTTAAATACCTCCATGGCATAAATGCACAGAAGAGAGTCTCTTTCAATTGAAAGAAAGCTCTGCAATGAGGGGGTCATAGGATGAAGGTGAACGGGGATAGACTCAGGAGTAATATGTGAAAATATTTATTTATGGAAAGAGTCGTAGATGTGTGAACAGTCTTCCAGTGGAGATAATAGAGATGAGGACTGTATCTGAATTCAAGAAAGCATATGACCAACACAGAAGATCTCTAAAGGAAAAAAAGGGACTATAGCAGTTGTTATGGAAGGGTAGACTGTATAGCCATATGGTCTTTTTATGCCGTCATGTCTCTATGAATCTGTATCTTTTTGGAAACTCGACAGGTACTTGTGACCTGGATTGGCTGCTGATTGAATCAGGATACTGGGCTTGATGGATCCTTGGTTTGACCGAGTATGGCATATCTACTGTTCTTACTTTTTGGATTTTTATTTGGAGAGTTTCTGGTTGAGGTCTCTGTGGCCAATTTTGAGGTGCTGGGTGGTGGGGCCCATGACTGCATCTTGCTAGGAACAGTGCTGTCATGCAGCCTGCATCAGGAAAGAAATTGCACTGCTGCAGTGGTTTGCGACTTACACGAGAGAAGGGAGAGGCAAACAGGCTGTGGTTTCAGCGTGCGGAGACAGGCCAGGACCCAGCCATGTTGGTGGCACTAAAGGCTGCCAAAATTTAATAAGATTGGCAGCACAAGTGCTCCAGCATCAGCCCTGCCCCAGACACGATAACAATCAACTTGTTGAATAATTCTGAGAGCTCCAGTTTATTTATTTATTTATTTACATTCTCTTATATACCGCGCTATTCTGCATCAGTGCGGTTTACATTTAACAAACTGAAATTACATTGAACAGGGCATTATAGCTTGGAGATAACTATTTTACAGGGAACATGGGCTATGGAGGGTTAAGTGGCTTGCCCAAGACCACAAGGAGCACCTGTGGGACTAGAAACCCCAGTCCTTCCGGCCCAAGGTTGCTGTCCTCTAGTGGGATTTAGATGGAAAATAGATAGTTAGATGGAAAAACTGGCCGCAGCTTTATTAAATAACAAATCAGAATTGGTCAGGGAACCTTCAAATTGCCTGCTGTAGTGCCAATCTGGAATGCTGTGCCACTGGGACATGGTAGAGACCCATCGTGCTGTGCCAAGTTAGGCCTGCACCCATGCCCGGTGTCTTGCCCTGCAATCTTGTAGGGTCCTATGCTGGGCTGACCTCTGTGATCAAGGAGACTCGCAAGGGAGCCTCGCTTTGCTGTCAGCTACAGTGCCCTGTCCCTCGATCAGAATTCAGTGCATGCCTGATATTTAGCTCAGATAACTGCCCACTGTCTAGCTGCGACAGATTAAGCAAGAACAAAACAGTTATACAGTGCAGTAATTGTTGTTTTTACATTGCCACGTACTAGACAGATATTTGCTCTAACTGTCAGCATAGGTGCTCTTAGGTTGTTCTGGGCTGGCCACACCCTCTACACCAGGGGTCTCAAACACGCGGCCCGCGAGACAACTTTGTGCGGCCCGCGACAGAGAAAAACAAAAAAAACCCAAAACCCTGGCTTCTGCCGTTGCCGCCGTGGCAGCGGCAGAATCAATTGTCAAATTAAAAAAAAAAAAGACTTCTGCTGCTCAAGCAGCAATATCACCTGTCCTGCGGCCCCTTCCCCTGTGCCCGGAGATCCGAATCTGCTCTATCAGCGGCGTGCTTTTCAAGCCGCGAAGAGTATTCCCCTCTCGCGCGGCTTGAAACCGCGCGAGAGGGGAATACTCTTCGCGGCTTGAAAAGCACGCCGCTGATGAGCAGATTCAGATCTCCGGGCACAGGGGAAGGGGCCGCAGGACAGGTGATATTGCTGCTTGAGCAGCAGACGTCTTTTTTTTTTTAAATTTGACAATTGATTCTGCCGCTGCCACGGCGGCAACGGCAGAAGCCAGGGTTTTGGGGTTTTTTTTGTTTTCCTCTGTCGCGGGGGGGGGGGGGGGGTTATGACGGGTAATGGGCTATGGGGGGGGCTAGGACGGGAAAAGGGCCGATGGGGGTTGGGCCTGGAAGTGGGCGATTGGCAGGGGGGGGGGTGATGACTGGTACTGGGCTATGGTGGGGGCTAGGACTGGAAATGGGCAGATGGGGGTTAGGACTGGAAGTGGGCTATTGGCAGGGGGGGGGTTATGACGGGTAATGGGCTATGGTGGGGGCTAGGACTGGAAATGGGCAGATGGGGGTTTTGACTGGAAGTGGGCTATTTGCAGGGGGGGGTTAAGACAGGTAAATGGCTGGGGGGGTTATAACTGGTAATGGGCTATGGTGGGGGCTAGGACTGAAAATGGGGTGATGGGGGTTACTACTGGAGGTACGCTGATGTGGGGGATAGGACAGTAAAAGGCCTATGAGGGGAGGTCACACTGAAAATGCGGTGATGGGGGATACGACTGCAAGTGGGCTATGGGGGGGACTAGGACTGGTAATGGGCTATGGGGGGGGGGTAAGACTGAAAATGGGGTGATGGGGGGGTAAGACTGGAAGTGCGCTATGGGGAGGTTAGGACTGGTAATGGGCTATGGGGGGTCTAGGACTGGTAATGGGCTGGGGGGGGGGGTTGCTAGGACTGGAAATGGGCTGAGTGGAAGGGGGGCTTGAACTGCAAATGGCTGATGGGGAGGGGGGCTTGGAATGGAAATGGGCTGTGAGGGGAGGGAGCTAGGATTGGAAATGGGCTGATGGGGGGCTAGGATTGGAAATGGGCTGATGGTGAGGCTAGGATAGGACTGGAAATGGACTGATGCAGGGACTAGAAAGGAGCAGATGCTGGGTGGGGCTGGAACTAGAAGGGAGCTGATGTTGGGGGAGGATTAGAATGGGATGGAGCTGGGAAAGTGAAATGGAGAGGGGAAAAATATTTTGTCTGGAAGAGAAGACAAATCTACAATTGGCCAGGTATTGGGAGAGTAAGTGGGGATTGAGGATGGAGGGGTAAAATTTGAGTGGATGAAATAGGAATGAGGAAAGAGCAAAAGGAGAAAGATTAGTATGTTAAAGCAGATGTAGGGAGAGAGAATGGAAAAAAACTAGAAGAGAGAAGAAAGGACAAATGGACAGCAGACGATGGAGATAGCAGAAGACACGAAGAAACCAGAAGTGGCTGGAGCAATTGCAACTGAAAAAAAATGCACAAAAGGTAGAAAAATATCTCTTTATTTTGAAATTATTAACTGGAATATGTCAGCTCTGGGAAATGTGCATCATTAATGTTTGCGCTTTGTTTAGTACAAGAGGAAATTAATTTATAGTTTTATTTCTACAGTGTTGTTGTACATTCCAAGTTTGGCTTTTGGGGTTCCCAGTTTAATTATTGTCTTCCTATTTCTGAATCTTTTAGTCTTTCTTTATCCATACTCATTAAGAGGCATGTTTACTAAAAGTTAGTGTATGGTAACATTATGCAAATATTTATGCAAATGAGGCCCCTTATGCAAATGAGGCCCCACGTCTTATGCGGCCCCCGGGTTACTTTACAAGTCCTCATTTGGCCCTCAAAGCAATTTGAGTTTGAGACCCCTGCTCTACACCCAGCCACATCATATTGCCATTGCGAGAATCCTCAGCTGCAGGAATCTTCCCACCGTCTTTAGCCGTAGTGTTAGGAGCGTGGCTGGTGAGGCTTCCTACTGATGGTCCACTGCCATGTTAAATCCTGTGCCCTTTGCACAGGGCTCAGCCCTCTCAATAACATGGGCAGAAAGAACTACCCATTAGCCTAGCCCCAAATACAATAACAAGAGACCCATTGAATAACTCAGACAACTCCAGATATGTGGAAAAAATGGCTGTGGCTTTATTAAACAGCAAAGCAGACTTTCTGAAGTAGGGAACCTGCCAAGTTACCCAAGCTAAAGCTATGCAAAATTGCCTGCTGTACTGAAAATCTGGAATGCTGTACTGGTGGGGCTCAGTGAGGAACTGCCCTGCCTTGCCAAGGTAGGCCGGCACCTGTGCCCAGGGGGCTCACCCCGCAGCCTTCAACGGGCTGGCCACCATGAATGTGGAAACTTGCTATGGTGCCCTGACTTGCTGCCAGATAGGCTGCCCTGCCCATTGATTGGGATTCTGCACGTCTGATATTTGGCTCGGGTAACTGCTGCGGACACAGAGAATCACTCTGACCCCTCCATTCTTGAGTCCCTGCCACCAATCTGAGTCCCAATCAGCTGGATCACCGGGTCCAATGACTGAAAAATTTGCCATCAGGGTTTTGTGTATGTCATTAAGGAAAATTCGATCAAATATCAGAAATGGTGAATTAGATAATTTCTTAAATTTTGTATATCAGTGGTTGAGTCCATTCGTATCAGATCTGTCAGCAGCCAGCACTGACTGCCCACTGGCTAATTTCAATATTGACCTTTAGTTCTCTGTTCCATAATTTTGTGCTTGCCCACTTGAGACAAGATATCGAAACTGACCAAGTCTCACTGCATCTGGGTGCACTGAATGAAGCAATTGCTGCTGCTCACCCACTGCCACTGGATTGCTAGATTGAGCTTCCCTAAGTTGAGCTGGCCTCAGCTTTTGTGAGTGTCCATCAAGCGCTCTGCCATTGCCATCAGCTAGACTGCCCAGTCACTCACTAATTTCACTGGCCATTGCTAACCGATTGGCTCATGTACCTGCTGCAAATGAGGAGCAGCACAAATCTTTGCATTGCTTACCAGGGGACCCCATCGCTGACCATTTAGGGGGCCGCTGGGTGGTTGACATGCATATTCTAATGTTAGGACCCTTCAATCTTCCCAACCTATTGTTCGCTGGTGTCTGGCCTGCCTCAAATGTTTTTAGCATGTTGTTTATGCACAAGACCAAAGCAATGCTTGATAAGTGACTAATGTTTTCCAGGGCTGACTGAATAGGACCATTTGTGATGTATCTGTAAGCTACCATCTTCTAGAATCCATCAGCTTATCAGTCTATTGGTCTTCTGACTGCCACAGTCCCAGAATGTTGTCAGGCCAAATTACTAGTGTTTTGGAGGAAGAAAGGACTGCTCTGATCGAGCTGTGCTTTGCTGTTTTGATGAGCTGACTTGCATGTAAGGACATGAGAGGAGTGCTAAGTCATTACCTCTAAGGAGGAACAATGCTTTGTTGGAGTCAGTGGATCTGACAGCTTGGGCTCGCAGAAAGAAACAAAAAGGAGTAGAGCCATCTTGAGCCAAGTATTTCTACCCATCTGATCCATCTATCCGTCCTGATGAGGTTGAGGTGTGATCCACATGGTCGCCCAACTGCCCTATCTGCTGCGCAGCAGATGAACCACTGGCTCATAATCAAGGCTGTCCTCTGACATTGCCCTGATGAAGTGACATTCTTTGTTACCCAGGAGAGGGCATCATCCCAAGGTTGGGGGATGGTCCACAAACCTCCTATGAGAGTTTGTCTTGAAGTCAGTTGATCTGACTGTGATGGTGTAAAGGCTATAATCAATGTGTCAAGAGGGTGTTTTGGCCAGATCACTACACCATTGAGACTTGGAAGAATGCAAGCCTTAGTTTGAATTGTGATGGGTGGGACATGTGTGGATATGATGTGCTGCCCCTTTCAAGTGTTAGCCACTTGCCAGGGTCACAGTGCCAGCCGAGCTTGCAGTGCCAAATGAGGCTGAGCTGCTTCATGCACTCTCATGCAGTCAGTATGTCCACTACACTGCTTTCTATGACACCGACTGATACCTTCATGAGGATTTGCTGGGGCATACTTCTTTGCATCCAGCTAGGGTGCATGGTCCCTCAATTACAAGTGCATGGAGTGGAGGAGTGGCCTAGTGGTTGGGGCAAGGTACTTCGGGCCGGAAGGTCAGGGGTTCAAATCCCACTAGAGGACAGCAACCTTGGGCCGGAAGGACTGGGGTTTCTAGTCCCACAGGTGCTCCTTGTGGTCTTGGGCAAGCCACTTAACCCTCCATAGCCCATGTTCCCTGTAAAATAGTTCTCTGTGTGCTGTGCTTTCCTGTCTAATCAATGTGTTTATACCTCAAAAAATTTCCTGTCATGATTTGACAATTTCCAATCTGTAATCAAAACCGCTGCTGATCGCTGGAAGTAGCGGTATACAAATGTATACTAAATAAATAAAATAAATAAATTTAAGCAGCTTCACTTAGCTTGGGTAACTGTGACAGACACAAAGATGTGTGACTTACTCTAGGGCCCCTACTAGAGGGTCCGTGTCTCTGTAGTCAATCTTGTGTTTGTTCAACATTCACCTGCCAATGAATTGCCATGACTGTCTCTAATGTCACCTGCATTTCTACTACTACTACTGAGTATTTGTATAGCACTATAAGACGTATGCAGCGCTGCACAGACACATGTAAAAGACAGTCCCTGCTCATCAGAGCTTACAATAGATCCAGTCCAGTGCCCAACAAGTGAATCAAGTCAAATAATGTTACGTTTTCCAACTAACTGCAAGCTGCGAAGGAATTCTCTGCTGATAAGGAGGAGCATTGAACTGTGGTTCACACTTGTCTGTCTGCTGGTGGAATCCAGGGCTGTTTTTGTTTTCATTAGTATATTATATGTTTGTACTGCTCCTTCTCAATCTGTGGAAAAGATCCATTTTTCTCTAAGCTCCAGGGTTGGGGCACGAAGCTGCCACTGGGCACCTCGAAGCCTAGCTGGAACCCCAAGGAGCCTGAGAAACAGAGTCTTTGTTGGGCATATCACTAGAGGATGCACTGGGATTTTCACATGGGAGTCACCACATATCCTCTTGCATGCATGCCCAGCTAGAAGAGACGGTGGTGAAGGCTGGCACCATATGCAGGTGTTAATTCCATGCGAGTATGCACATGGGTACATATGTGAGGTACATTGGTACTTATGGAGTTCAGACCTAGGCAGAAGCTGCACACTGTCCCAAGTCCACAGCATAGTTGTGTTGGAAGAGCAGCATATTGCAATACCAGGGGTGCAACACCTGAACACACAGTCCAGGAGAGATCCATGGGGCATGCATGCCCAGCTCTTCTCCTCAGCATTCAGTTCCTACTGTCAGTACTGCCTACACTTCCTACTGTCAGTACTGCCTACACTCATTAGGAGTGCTAGCTAAAGGCAATTGATGGCATTAGCACTAACTAAGATACAGCATATGTCCAAATGTGGATGTATATCTCCGGGCAAAGTGTAGACAATTCTAGTGTAAAGTAGTCCCATGCTCTAAATGACAAGGGTGCATAGTGTTTTAACAAGAACAATCACTGTAAGGGCACATAAATGTAGGTAAATAGCTTAGAGGGTTTCTTGACTACCTTGCTGCTTCTCATTCCTGGAATAAACTACCTGAGTCTGTGCGTCAGGTTTCATTTCTAACCCTTTTCAAATTCAGGCTGAAAACTCACCTCTTCTGGGCTACCTTTGGATCCTGATCCACTTAGTTTCCTATGTGTTTCCTTAACATTCCCCTAGATATATCCTTGTCCTCAGTTGTTGTGTTGTGTTGTCTGTCTTGACTAGACTGTAAGCTCTGATGAGCAGGGACCGTCTTTTACATGTGTCTGTGCAGCACTGTGCATGCCTTGTAGCACTATACAAATGATCAGTAGTAGTAAAAAGAGGTGAGTCAACCTCTCGTTTATATATATAAATGTGGAGGAGTAACCTAGTGGTTAGAGAGCAACAGCCTTGCACCCAAGCAATCAAGGTTCAAGTCCCACTAGCACTCCTTGTGACCTTCAGCAGGTCACTTTACCCTCCATTGCCTTAGAAGAAAAACCATGGCAATTTACTTCTGGTCATACATTGCCAAAAAAAACCAGAGGCTGCTGGGTTGCCAGGAGTCAGCATTGACTTGATGGCACTTTAAAAAATAAAAATGACAACCCAGAGTTGATGCCTAGGCAGACCTTAAGCTTTATCCCCCCCTCCCCCTTAGGCTGTCAGAATCTATTATTTAGCTTTGAATGCCTTGCTCTTTGCTGCCCCCCACCCCCACCCCGAGAAGAAACCCTAGGCAACTGCTTAGTTTGCCTGGTGGTTGTGCTGGCCCTGCTAACACCACAGCCATGTTGTCACTTAATAGGTGTATTGTGGATAAGGTGTTTCCCTAAGGGGATGTACTGTGGTGCCTCTTTGGAGCTCACTTTGTGTGGGTGTCATGAGATTTTTGCCTCTGTGGCAGAAGAGTGTTGAGGAGTGAGGCCTGGATACACTCAGCCCCTCCACTGCCTTGGTCACTCCTAATGGAAAGATTCCTCAAGATTTATATGCTTGTCTCCATGTGTGTGTTGTGCAGAAAGTATATTTAATAAAAACATGGGGGTCTGGAAAGTAGACTCACCCCTATGAAGCAAGCCCCATTGGTTGCATATGGACCATGAGAAGAAAGAATAAAGGGCTCTGAGCAAGTACTGCTTTAAAGTTATCACATGCTAACACTGGAGCACACTTTGGGATCAGCTGTGTTTCTTCCTACACATGAATGGAGCGCCAGTTCCCAGTTGAACATTATTGGAAATGCTGCTGAAAGAGAAAATAGTGAGGTTTCTGGAGTCCAGCAGCATGGATTCGCCAGAGGCAGGTCTTGTCAGACAAATCTGATTGATTTCTTTGACTGGGTGACCAGGGAGTTGGACCGAGGGAGAGCCCTAGATGTGGTGTATTTAGATTTCAGTAAAACCTTTGACACTGTTCCTCACAGGCGACTTATAAACAAACTGAGCACCCTAGGGATGGACCCTAAAGTTACTGCTTGGGTTAGAAATTGGTTGGGTGGGAGGTGACAAAGAGTACAAGTAAATGGAGCTCACTCTGAGGAGAAGGATGTTACCAGTGGTGTGCCCCAGGGATCTGTCCTTGGTCCGATTCTTTTTAACATCTTTGTTAGTGATATAGCGGAAGGGCTTTTGGGTAAGGTTTGCCTCTTTGCGGATGATACCAAAATCTGCAATAGAGTAGACACCCAGGAAGGGGTAGATAACATGAGGAGGGATCTAGCTAAGCCTGAAGAATGGTCTAGAATTTGGCAGCTGGGATTTAATGTTAAAAAATGTAAGGTCATGCATTTGGGCTGCAGCAATCCAAGGGAGCAATATAGTATAGGGGGTGAAGTACTTCTGTCCACTAAAGAAGAGCGGGACCTAGGCGTGGTTGTGTGTGATGATCTTAAAGTAGCTAAACAGGTAGAAAAGGTGACGTCAAAAGCTAGAAGGATGCTTGGGTGCATACGGAGAGGAATGGCTAGCAGAAAAAAGGAGGTGATAATGCCTCTGTATAAGTCTTTGGTGCGACCTCATTTGGAGTATAGTGTGCAATTCTGGAGACCGCACCTTCAAAAGGATGTGAACAGAATGGAGTCGGTGCAGAGGGTGGCTACTAAAATGATTAGTGGTCTTCATTATAAAGCATATGAGGACAGACTGAAGGATCTTAATATGTACACCTTAGAGGAAAGGCGGGATAGAGGTGATATGATTGAGATGTTTAAATACTTCCGTGGCATAAATGTTCAGGGAGAGAGCCTCTTTCAATTGAAAGCAAGTTCTGCTACGAGGGGACATGACATGAGGGTAAAGGGGATAGATTCAGGAGTGATATGCAGAAATATTTCTTTACGGAAAGAGTAGTGGATCCGTGGAATAGTCTCCCAGTGGAGGTGGTAGAGATGAGGACAGTAACTAAATTCAAAAAAGCATGGGAGAAACACAGAGGATCTCTAAAGGTAAAAAGGGGACTGTTGTAGTTGTTATGGAAGGACAGACTAGATAGGCCATGTGGTCTTTTTCTGTCATCATATTTCTATGTTTCTATCAGGGGAAGAAACAGCAGCAGAAAGCCTGCTTCCTCCTCTAAGGCCCAACATGAGCCCAGCTGACCTTTAAAAGTAAGCATGCTACAGGCGTGCCCGCACCTGGCAGGCCTGCCCCTGAGGGCCTCTCCAGAAGACCCTTTGGCATGGAACTTAGGCCTAAAGGAAAGCACTACTTAAACAAAAGCATGGACTCAGTCCAGAGGGAGAAGAGAATCCGGTCCTTGATCCTGATCCAAAACAAGAACTCATACCAGCGGGCCCCGATGCAAGGAAGGCTAGAACCTTGAAGATAAGAAGAAAACAGACTGATAAGTAACTACACAATGCTGTACTATCTTTGAAACTTGATATACAAAAAAATAGGTTGATTCGTGAAGCGATTATCACCGCTCCTTCATTTGCATTGTTAAAAGTGAGTACTAGCACCCTGAATCCGTTTGCATTGTGAAATAGCAGAATTTACAAACATTATCCTCCCTAATAATGTAATATGTAACTATGACTCAGCTCATACATCTTAACTGCCACACTGTACGCTAAATCCATTTAATGACCCTAATTAAATTTACTGCTCTGCTACACTGTTCCTTCTTAACAGCCCAGAGCATATACTGCTAAAATGTATCACTGACTTTGCCAATAAGTAATAGCTTTCTTGTTGCATAGCCCCTCAGCTCAGACCTGATTTTGATTAACAGTTCCATCAAATCTATATCTAATCAGTTCTTAAAAAATAAAAAAAATTGAAATCTGTCAAACAGTAGCTGCATTTTTATCTGTTAGATCCATTTTAAGTGACTGTTGCTTATTGGAATACAAGCATTTCCACCTAATTTGCAACCACACCTTCCTGCCAAACCCATCAACTTCACTACACTCTTAAATACACAGAAAATCATCCCTTATTTGCTGCAAAATACACCTGACATTCTCTGTTCATACTATATGAACATTCTATCAGCAAAATACAAAACGTAATGTGTCTGCAATTTATACAGTCGCAAAATAGAAGAGCACCTAATATTACCTATAATACTAAGAACAATTATATTCTCTTGTCTAACATTGAAATTAAATGCTCAGTTATCACCCCACATTAACACCGAACCAATCCCAATACTCCATAGGTTCATGATGCCCAAAAAATAAATGCATCACACAATCCACACTACAGGGCTACAAATAACTCTCAAACCCGTAGACTAATATATATTAATACAACTGTATGAAACACAGAAAGTCGCAAGTAAAAACAGCACTCAAATGTGCATTCATAAATTCAAGATCTATAAAAAAGAAGATTCCTATAATAGTTGATTATGCAAACGATGCTAACCCAGATATAATATTCATAACGGAAATCTGGCTCTGTGATTTATAAAATGTGCTACTAAATCAACTAAGTATACCCAATTACAAAATATTTCATACCCTTAGAACAGGCAAATGGGGAGGAGGAGTACTTATCATAATAAAACTCATTAATGCCACTAACACATAGCTCTAGCACAATATCTGATATTGATCTCCTACTAATTGAAAAAAAACCCCATTGCATTCTGTCTTATCTATAGACCGCCAACTTCTGACTCTGATGGACTAACAAATATTCTTGATGAAGTCTGTAGCATAACAAAGAAAAAAGTAGTTCTGCTAGTGATTTCAATCTCCCCTCATTACAAAACTCACGTGCCTCATCCTTTCTGAGCACCATGGAACATTTAAACTACAAACAAATTATCACTAACCCCACACAGAAAAAAGGGAATATACTTGATCTAATCTTCATACTGCAAGAGATCCAATTACGTATAACATAATATCCCCCCTCAGCTAACCCCATTCCCATGGTCAGATCACCACCTTATTGAATTCACACTGGAGGTGGCACAACCTCATACCCCTATTGAAAAAAAATACACTAAACAATACTCTAAATATAAACATTTTGAAAAAGAAATCTTCACTGGCGAACTCCTAGAATCCATGGACATAAGCACAAATAACCTTGATGAACTCATAAATAACTGGAATAACTCCATTAAAAGGCTAGCAAAAAAACAAACAAAAAAAACCACAAAATGCATGAGAAACTTCAAAGCATCCCTTTAAACAATGGTACGCACAAGAGATAAGACTAATTAAAAGAGAACTCAGAAAATTTGAACGGACCTGGCATGCTAAGAAAACTATGGAAAATAGAAATAAATACTTGTTTATGCTTACAAAATAGTGTCAACATATTAACTCTGCTAAGAAAGATTATAATTATCACACGAAACTCCTCATGAAATCAATGAATAAACCAAAAGATCTATTCGCTATTATAAAATCCCTCACTATCCATCCAAACGCTTCCACAGAATCACCTGATATCTCGCCACAAACTCTAGCGGACTTTTATATGTCCAAATTCAACTCTGTTACAAATCACACCTTCATGAACTTCAATAAATACCAACGCAAGCAGAAAACTGGGAGGAGTTTCATCTTATCTACCTAGATTCTCTCAAAAGGACTATTGCAAATATAAATATAACCACATCCAAAGCAGACCCATGTCCAGTTAACTGGATTAAGGCGGCAAGTAATGAACTAGCCCATATCATACTATCGATCGTCAACCTAACTCTTTCACAAGGATATATAATTATATTCAGAAGAGACAGAAAAGTGGAAAAGGAGGAGGAGGAGTAGTCCTATATGTCAAAAGCAATATTAAAGCTATTGAAATGCAGGGGACGTGGAGAAAAGAAGCACTATGGATTGTGTTGGAAAGAGGAGATGGCACTGTCATCCATACTGGTATGGTCTACAGGCTTCTCACTCAAACCAAAGAAATAGATAGCAAATTGATTATAGATACTGCAAAGATAGCCACAAAGGAGGAAGTGATCATATTGGGTGACTTTAGTCTACCCAATGTGGATTGGAGTATTCCTGCTGCAAATCTGAAAAGAAGTAAAAAAATTGTGGATTCCTTCCAAGATGTGTTACTTAGACAAATGGTGATGGAACCGGCCAGGGAAAGCTTGATGCTGGATTTAGTGCTCACCAACAGAGATAGCATGTTGAATGTCCAGGTGGGTGCACCTGCGAGCAGCAATGATCATCACACCGCGTGGTTTGAGATAAAAGCAAAGGTGCAATCCAAATATAGCAAGCTCAGAGCCCTAGACATCAAAAACACTGACTTCAGTAAAATGGCTAAGTACCTGAAGGAGGAGTTGGCAGGGTGGGAGGGGATAAGGGAAGTGGAATTGCAATGGGCTAAACTAAAGGTGGCAATAAAAGGGACAACAGAGAAATATGTAAGGAAAGTAAATAAAAACAAGAGGAGAAGGAAACATATTTGGTTCTCCAAAGAAGTGGCTGCTCAAATAAAGGCAAAAAACACAGCTTTCACAAAATTCAAAACCTCGCAAACAGAGGAACACAGAAAGGAATACAGGATCAAACTAAAAGAGACAAAAAGAGAAATAAGGAAAGCAAAATCAAAGGCAGAGGAAAATATGGCTAAAGATGCGAAGTGTGGCAACAAAACTTTCTTCAGGTATATTCGGGAGAGGAGGAAAATCAGAGGTGGAATTGCAGGACTCAGAAGGGCTGGGAACGGAATCGTGGAAAGTGACATTAAAAAAGTGAAATTGCTAAACAAATACTTCTGCTCTGTTTTTACTAAAGAAAATCCTGGAGAAGGACCACCTGTGACTCCCAAATATAAAACGGGAATAGAGTAGATACCACACCATTTACAGAAAATGATGCGTTAGAACAACTTTCAAAACTGAAAGTGGACCAGGCCGTGGGACCAAATGGGATACATCCCAGGATACTGAAAGAGCTCAGAGAGCTTCTTGCAGGGCTCTTAAAGGATGTTTTTAACAGATCCTTGGAGACGGGAGAAGTTCATCAAGACTGGAGAAGGGCTGATGTGGTACGTCTTTACAAAAGTGGTAACAGGGAAGAAGTGACAAACTACAAGTCAGTCAGCCTTACCTCAGTGGCGGGAAAAGTAATAGAGGCGCTCCTGAAAGAGTGAATAGTGGACTTTCCCAAAACCAACATGATACATGATCCGAGGCAACATGGTTTTACCAAAGAACGATCTTGCCAAACAAATCTGATTGAGTTCTTTGACTGGGTGACCAGAGAACTAGATCAGGGGCATGTGATGGATGTCATCTACCTGGATTTCAGCAAAGCCTTTGATACTTTGATTTTGCTGAAAGGCGGTATATAAAACAGTTCAATAAATAAATAAATACTGTTCCTCATAGGAGGCTTATCAATAAACTCAATAGCTTGGGGATGGGTCCCAAGGTGGTGAACTGGACCAGAAATTGGTTGACTGACAGACAACAGAAGGTGATGGTAAACGGAACTCACTCAGATGAAAGGAGGGTGATTAGCGGTGTGGCCCAGGGTTCGATCCTGGGACCGGTACTGTTCAATGTATTTGTGAGCGATATTGCTGAAGGACTGAATGGAAAAGTCTGACTTTTTGCAGATGACACAAAAATTTGCAACAGAGTGGACTCCCCTGAGGGAGTGGAGAACATGAGGAAAGATCTACAAAAGTTGGAAGGATGGTCTAATGCTTGGCAGTTAAGATTTAATGTGAAGAAGTGCAGTGTCATGCACTTAGGAGGCAGAAATCCAAGGGAAATGTATGCAAAAGTGGGCGAGAGGTTGGTGTGCACGGACCAGGAGAAGGACCTTGGTGTGATTATTTCTGAGGATCTCAAGGTGACAAAACAGTGCGACAAGGCAGTGGCAAAAACCAGGAGAATGCTGGGCTGCATACAAAGAGGAATTACCAGCAGAAAGAAAGAGGTACTAATGCCACTGTACAAGTCACTGGTGAGGCCTCACTTGGAATATTGTGTTCAGTTTTGGAGATCATATCTCGCAAAGGATATAAAAAGACTGGAAATGGTTCAGAGGAAAGCAACCAAAATTATTTGGAGCCTGTGTCTGAAGACTTATGAGAAGAGACTTGAAAACCTAAATATGTACACGCTGGAGGAGAGGAGGGATAGGGGAGACATGGTTCAGACCTTTAAAAACTTAATGAATATTAATGGACAAACAAACCTCTTCCAAAGACAGGGAAGCTGTAAACCTAGAAGGCATAAGATGAAGCTGCAAGGGGTTAAATTGAAAGGCAATGTCAGGAAATACTTTTTCACTGAAAGGGTGGTGGATGTTTGGAATGCCCTCCCGATGGAAGTGGTGGCAGGTGCACCTACTCTTGCCACCTTGCTGGGCAGGCTAGATGGACCATACTGATCTTTATCTGCCGTCGTATACTATGTTACTATGATATGCCCAATCTTAAAAAGCAAATTGCTTGACAAACACTGCCCATCCTCCTACAAAACCATATCTAGTTTACATTTCCTGTTCTCTGTAAAGCCAAACATGTTATCCAAGTTGTTACTCCTGTTCTATGTGAAGCCAAACAGTCTGTTATGGTCATTTTGTTGTATGTAAACCGCGCTGATAAATAGTGCGGTATATAAGAAATTGTAATAAATAAATAATAATAAATAAATAATAGAAAAAAACCACATGCATATGCAACTACAAGACCACATTGACCTACATTCCCCCCTTGACGATAATCAATTTGGATTCAGACCTCTCCACAGTGTTGAAACCTTGATATTAGTCCTCTACAACAAAATCATAAAAGGAAGTGACAACAATAACCAAGCCTTCATATTAATTTTCCTTGATATTGCTACTGCGTTTAACTCTGTTATCCATGCTCTACTCAGGGGCGGCTCTATTATGAGGCCGAGTGAGGCAGTAGCCTCAGGCGGCAACTTTTTGGGAGCGGCAAATTGCCCCCAAAAAGACCGCCTCACTCGTCTTTCAAAAAAAAAACAAACAACTCAGTCTGCAGAAGTTGCTGTTGTTGCGGCAGCAGCAGAATAAACTGCCCTGTGGCTTCACCTCCCTCCCCACCTCCACAGAAGAGCTCAGAGTTTCCCCTCCACGATGGCTCAGTTTAGCAGAGCCGCGTGAAGGGAGAGTGTTTCCCTTCCCTGTGGCTCTCTTAAAGCTGAGCCCACGGCGCTGAGTACCTTCATGTGGTACCCCCATTGTATAACATCAAGGCAACACTACAATTAACATATGGTAGGAACAAAGAAGAAAAATACATACTGGCCACACGTCGCTCAGGATAAAAAGGTGCCCACCCATAGCTTATGCACTAGGGCTAATGATGGTGATTGTGATAGTGCAAGTGCTGCAGATGCAGATAACATCCCTGCCACAGATATAGGCCATGATGAGCCTGTTCATTGTCCCACTGTGGCAAGAGAGAGACCACAGAAATGAATGAAAAAGTTAAGATGATTAACTACGGTTAAATGAAATTCTGCAGATAAAGAGGAGAAAATGTACTGCTATTTTTACTTGGTTTAGAAGTGAGGTTCACAAATTCCCTAGTATGAGCAAAACTAACCCATCTAGAGAAACTACCCCGAATACTACAATAATAACCTCCTCTGGGCCCTCAGCAAGCCCAGAGAGCTCTTCAATCTGGTGAGGTCCCTTACCAGGGATCCCACCCACCCGCTGCAGGATCTCACTCTGAGTCCCCAGGATATGGCTGACTTCCTGGTAGCCAAGCACAGCTGCTTCAACACTACCACTCTCTCTATATACCTGCTTCAGATGGAACACTCACCACCACACATACATGGATCTCCTTCAGAGATGTTCCTCCCGAAGAACTTGAGACTAATCACACACATCAACACAACCACCTCCCCATTAGACCCCTGCCATGTTTTGCGGATGAAAACCACAAGGGCACACCTCCAATCATGCATAACAACCGTACTCCAAACATCCCTCTCACAGGCCAGTCTCCCCCCCCTCCCTAAAGCAAGCCTCCATCAGACCACTCTTAAAGAAAGCCAACCTGGACCCCAGCTCGCCCACCTTGTACAGAGCCATAGCAAGTGTACCTTTCCTTGAAAAAAATCATAGATCGATTGCAAAAAACGTAAATCGATTGTTTGCACCATCGAAATATAGAAAAACTAGGGTGCATGCAATGAAGCTACAGAGTAACCTATTTAAGACTAATAAGAGAAAATATTTTTTCACTCAACGTGTAATCAAACTCTGGAATTTGCTACCGGAGGATGTAGTAAAAGCTGTTAACATAGCTAGGTTTAAAAAAGGTTTGGACAAGTTCCAGGAGGAATGGTCCATAAACTATTATTAAAGGGGACCCAGAATATCCACTGCTTGACCCAATACAAGCATTGTGGAACCTGTGCCTTTGGGGAAACTGCCAGGTACTTGTGACCTAGATTGGCCACTGTTGGAAACAGGATACTGGGCTTGATGGACCTTGGTCTGACCCAGTATGGCATATCTTATGCTTATGCTCTTATAGAAAAAGCAGTACAGACCTAGCTCCAAGAGAATATTGACCAATATGCATCACTCAACAGACATCAACACGGGTTTTGCCCATTGCTCAGCGCTGAAACCCTATTGACCTCCTTACTGTCAACACTCATCACCGGAACAGAAAGACCTCCAGCAGCTTCATCCTGCTCTTTCTAGACATCTCTGCAAGTCTTTGACACAGTATCCCACCAAACACTTCTCAACGAACTTCACAGCATTGGAGTTCAAGGGAGGCCCCTCGAATGGTTCCACTTGTTCCTTTCGCAATGCACCCAACAGGTGAAAATTGGACACTGCATATCAGCAACCTATAAGCTACCCCAAGGGGTGCCCCAGGGATCTGCACTCTCCTCGCTTCTGTTTAACATCTACATTCAGCCCCAGAGATTCAATATCTGCTACCAAATCTATGCTGACGATATAATGATTTAATTTGCATTCTCCACAACTGCACCCGACTACACCAACCTTGCAGCCTGCTTCAGCAAAATTGTTAAATGGCTCCAGCTTTGCAACCTGGCAGTCAACTTCAGCAAAACCGAAATTCTCCATATCACCAGAGACCTAGCATTCACACCCCCTACTTCCATCAAATTTGGTAACACAGACCTCCAAGTCAAAATACAAGTAAAATATCTTGGCATCACTCTGGATCTGCAATTGACTTTCCAAGCCCACATCAGGAATACCACCAAGACAAACTATTTCAAGCTCAGAACTCTACAAAACTTACGACACCCTCCTCTCCCCAGAAAACCTCTATGCTGTATACCAAGCTACCATCACCCCCTTTTATATTACTGCAACTCCATGTACCAAGGTCTCCCCAAACAAACCATCCTACCCCTGCAGCTCGTGCAAAATACCACAGCCCACATTATCTGTAGAGCCCCCAGGTACTCCCACATCCAGGGCCGGATTTACCTATATGCCAACTACGCCGTGGCGTAGGGCCCACAGCTGGCAAGGGCCCACAAAAATTGAACAAATTGTTAGGAAATTAAATTTAAAAAAAAAACCCACTGGCTGCTGCCGCGGCAGCATGGACTGTCCCGCGGGGCCCCCTCTGCTGCCGCGGCAGTATGGACTGTCCTGCGGGGCCCCCTCTGCCCGGCTGAGCCCCTCCATGCCGGCTTAACAGAGACGCGAGGGAGACACTCTCCCTTCGCGCCTCTCAAAGCCGGCACGGAGGGGCTCAGCCGGGCAGAGGGGGCCCTGCGGGACAGTCCATGCTGCTGCAGCGGCAGCAGCAGCGGCCAGCGTTTTATTTTTTTTTTATTAAAGTTTACTTGAGCCGATGGGGGGAGGGGGGGCTGGGACTGGAAATGGGCTGGAGGGGTTAAGACTGGAGTTGGGCTGACACGAAGAAACCAGAAGAAAGTGACTGGAGCAATTGCAGCTGAAAAAAATGCACAAAAGGTAGAAAAATATCTCTTTATTTTGAATTTATTAATTGGAATATGTCAGCTCTGGTAAATGTGCATCATTAAAGTCTGCACTTTGTTTAGTACAAGAGCAAATTAATGTATAGTTTTATTTCTACAGTGTTGTACATTCCAAGTTTGGCTTTTGGGATTCCCAGTTTAATTATGATGTCAGGGCCAACAGCAAGCAGCTGATCCGGCGTGCTCGTTTTTATCTTTTCTGGGGGCCCACAATTTTTGTTGGCGTAGGGCCTCACTCAAGGTAAATCCAGCCCTGCCCACATCACACCCATAATGAAATTTCTCCAGTGGCTACCCATAGCCACCAGAATTAAACGTAAAGTCCTCACCATTATTCACAAGACCCGGAATAATCTCACTTCTGAAAACCTCCAGACACTAATCAGCATACCCCTCACTGATAGACCAAGAAGGCAGAGTACCCAAAACCTACTCTACCTGCCACCCCAGATCTGCAAAAGCACGCAATATGCTTGTCTATGAGTCGTCACACTCTATGCTCCCACCATCTAGAATGCATTACCTCCCTCTTTAAGGACTATCCAATCACCTCAAGACTTCAGAAAAAACCTGAAAACCCACTTATTCTGAGAACACTATGGCATGGATCAGCAAGTCTACCCACAGCAACAGCACTCAAGAATAGAACATCCCACCCACCCCTCCCCCTTAGCTCCCCGTCCCTGCCTCTCTCCACCCTCTGCGCTCCACCTTCTCTAGATGATTTCCCCTGAAGTAACCCACCAGATACAAGTTCTCCCTCACCAAAGTTCATTATAACCTGCATGTGCCTCTCGCTGTTTACACCTCCACTAATCTGTTATGTTTTTTGGAAGATGTGAATAAACAGGTAGACAAAGGTGAGACAGTTGATATAGTGTATCTAGACTTTTAGAAAGCCTTTGACAAGGTCCCTCATGAGAGATTTGTGGCAAAATTAAAAAGTCATGGGATAAGAGGCAGCGTACTATTGTGGATCAGGAACTGGTTAAAAGATAGAAAGCAGAGGGTAGGGCTAAATGGCCAATTTTCCCAATGGAGAAAGGTGAATAATGGAGTACCCAGGAATCTGTGCTGGGTCCGCTGTTTAACACATTCATAAATGACCTGGAAATGGGATTAACGAGTGAGGTTAACAAATTTGCATTTGACACAAAACTATTCAAAGTTGTTAAAACCCGTGAGGATTGTGGAAAACTGCAAGAGGATCTTGATAAATTGCAAGACTGGACATCCAAATGGCAGATGAAATTTAATGTGGACAAGTGCAAAGTTATGCACCTAGGAAAGAAAAACCCAAACTGTGGTTACACGATGCAAGGTTCCACATTAGGAACCACCACCCAGGAAAGAGATTTAGGCATCATTGTGGATAACATGTTAAAACCCTCTGTCCAGTGTGCAGCGGGGGCAAGAGAGCAAATAGAATGTTAGGTATCATAAGGAAAGGAATGGAGAATAAAACAAAGGATATTATAATGCCTCTGTATCGTTCCATGGTACGACCGCACCTTGAATATTGTGTGCAATTCTGGTCGCCGTATCTTAAAAAGGATATAGCATTATTAGAAAAGGTTCAAAGAGCCACCAAAATGGTAAAGGGAATGGAAGGCTACTCCTATGAAGAGAGGCTACAAAGGTTAGGGCTCTTCAACCTGGAAAAGAGACGGCTGAGGGGAGATATGATAGAGGTCTATAAATTAATGAATGGAGTGGAACAGGTAAACATAGATCAATTGTTTACACTATCAGAATATAGAAAGACTAGGGGACATGCAATGAAGCTACAGGGTAAACTATTTAAGACAAATAAGAGAAAATATTTTTTCACTCAACGTGTAATCAAACTCTGGAATTTGTTACCGGAGGATGTAGTAAAAGCTGTTAGTGTAACTGGGTTTAATAAAAGTTTGGACAAGTTCCTGGAGGAAAGGTCCATAAACCATTATTAAAAGGGACCCATAATATCCTCTGCTTGACCCAATGCAAGCATTGTGGAACCTGTGTCTTTTGGGGAAATTGCTAGGTACGTATGACCTAGATTGGCCACTGTTGGAAACAGGATATTGGGCTTGATGGACCTTGGTCTGACCCAGTATGGCATATCTGATGTTCTTAAGCAGGACAGAGTTGGTTCAGAGGGAGGCTACTAAAATGGTCAGTGGTCTTCATCATAAGACATATGGGGATAGACTTAAAGATCTCAATATGTATACTTTGGAGGAAAGGTGAGAGTAGGAAGATATGATAGAGACATTTAGATATTTCCATAGTTTAAATGCACAGTTGAAAGGAAGTTCTGGAATAAGGGGATCATAGGATGAAGATGAAAATGGAGGAATAGCCTAATGGTTAGAACACTGGCTTGGGAACGAAGAGACCAGGGTCCAATTTTCACTAGCACTCCTTGTGGCCTTGGGCAAGTCACTTAACCCTCCAGTGCCTCAGAAAAATCCAAGTTATTAATGTCCCTGTTTAATGTACATTACCAAGATTAAGTTTCAATGTAAACTTCTTTGATTGAAATGATAAAGCAGTATATCAAACCTGTTAAATAAATAAAAATAGATATATTTAGTAGTAATGTGAGGAAATATTTCTTTACATAAAAGGTGGTAGATGCGTGGAACAGCATCCCAGTAGAGGTGGTTGAAACAAAAACTGTATCTGAATTCAAGAAAGCATGGGACAAGTTCAGAGGATCTGTGAAGAAGAAGAAGGGTTCATAGAGCTTAATAGTTCTAATGGACGGGCAGACTGCATAGGCCAAATGGTCTTTATCTGCTGTCATTTACTAATATTTGTATGTTAGAGAAGAGGTGAAAAAGAGGACTATAGAAGAGAGAATGCATAAGGGAGATTGCCTTAAGGAGAAGAGTGATTTGAGCAGAGTGAGCACAAGTGATATGAGGCTGTAGTGGCAAGCCCATGGTACAATTGGCCGAAGAAGAATATGGTGAAATTTAAGAATCGGATGAGATATACAGTAGTAATAGGGTTAGAGCAAAGCAGGATAGATAGACAAGAAGAAGGAATAAAAGACACCAATGAAAGACTGCAATCAGGAAAAGCATCCAGGAAAAAGAAGTAGAGGAAAATTTGAGATAATTGAAGAAAAGTTAGAATATAATCGCATAGAAACACACTTAATGTACAATCCTCATACTTCCGTAAGAAAAATGGGCATATGGAGAGTCCTTTGGCATAGGGGCTTTACATGGAAAATGTGACTTCCAGGTCAAGATGGTCACAGTTCCTGCAATATTTTACAAAAGGCTGTGCCCAACAAGCAGCCTTTTGTAAAAATATGTATATGGACATGCAGGAGCACACACGTATTTGCTGACATGTATGGCCTGAGCATCCATTTGGGAAATTGATAACTCGGGGCTTTAGACGTGAGATTTTATCATGTGTATGTTTATTTGCTTACATTTGCATATGTACAGGCCGCATTAAAAAAAATGAATATGCAAGAGGAGCCAATTAAGGAGCCAAGTGGACAAACTCTTCATCCTGAAGTTTAAAGGAATTGATAATCACTACAGAGGTTAACACAATTACCCCCTAATTCACCAGTGGAGACCCCAGATCCGAAGCAGATAGCTAACAACTCTGCATGCCTTGGAGCAGCTGCAAAAGCCAGCACGGACATTTTTTAAACTACATTTACATTTCCATGGTAGAATGGGAAATACACATAGAGCTTTTTGGCCTGCCCAAGCCATGCCCCCTTGAAATCTCTGATCTCAGAAGTGGAAGTAGCATCTTTCTGAAATTTCCATTTACACACATATGCAGTCTACAAATATAGACACCTCTGTTTCCATGTGTAGTGTCGCGCCCCCTACGGGTTAGGCAGTTGCCTATGTGTAGTGAGTGGACCACTTTATGTCCTTTATCACTTTAAACCCTTTCACTGAGACCTTTGAAGAATGTAGTTGTGTGGTAATAACCAAAGCAGCCGAGGGTTTCCAAAAGCAACAGGATTTTTATTGTCTGCTTATCCAGAGAAGTTCTTGTCAGCAGTTCATATACTACCATAACACAAATAGGATACTTCTCCATGCAAACAGCAACATAAAACTTTTACTGCTCAGTCCCAGCATTAGCACAGCACAAGCCTGTATCATTCAAAGGCTCTGCACAGCACGTGGACTTCCAAGTTTACAAGCTGCTAAACTTTTACATCATTCTTTTTCAAACGTTAGGCTTCTTCAGTTTCCAATTACAAACATTGGCTTTGACTTTCAGCATTCACAGCTTTCCTCTGAGCTTATCTGGCTAGCTCACATTGGTGCTTTAATTAACCACTTCCAGCCGGTCATAAAACTCTTTAAAAGCTTATGGCTTTTTCAATACTTTTAAAACCATACAGCTTTCCTACTTATGACTCACACAGTAAGAACAGTCCATTTCAAAGTCAGAACTCTCATTCTCTGAAAGGCATTCCTCTACATCCATGCTCTCTTCATCTGGTTCAATTAGCACCTGGCTGGCCTCAGTGTTTCTAACGGCAGGTTTTAATTGCTCTATCAATTTCAAAACTTGTCCCCACTGGGAATCTTCACTATGCTGAGTTGCAGGGGAAGGACCTAAGAAATCTTTCTTTCTCAATATACGTTTTAAAGCCTGCAAAGGGCTTACCTTGTTCCCAGCACCCTGTCTTCTCTCAGGCTGTGCCTCAGGTGAAAACTTCTCCGCAGACTCTCTCACAAAGATTCCTTTACCATGCTTTCCAGCAACATTTTCCCCAGAAGCAACTCTCCTGTGTTCCCAGCCAGCTGTACATTTCTTACCAGCTAGGCTGCCATCAGGGCTCGAGTTGTCTGCCTGTTGCCTGCAATAGGGATTTTGTTTTAGGCTTCTGCTAGAGCACTTTTCCCTTGCATGTGTCCTCCTAATCTCTGTACTTTCTATAGCTTTCAGAGATTCTCTGCTGGTGTTCAGCCGGCTAGGGGATGCTTCCTCCTCAGAGGATTTCCCTCCTGGACTCCACCCACAGACACGATCTCCTCTTAGTCCTGTGTCTTCTCCTGTGTATCTTCTGACTCTTGCGTTCCCCTCTTGCATCCCTTCTCTGGAAGACTCTCCCTGCTTATATGACTGGGTCTGCCCTATAGCCTCAGACTCCACCCCCAGGCTTCCCTTGTCACCTCCCCTGGTCTCCATGGAGCTAGGGCGTGGCTCACTCTCCCCAACTCTGTGCAGAGAGTTTTTTCCTTTGGTTTGCGTTTTAACCCTTAAACCCCCTGAACCTTTCTTCAGCTCAGAAGTAAAAGGCTGTTTTTCCAGATTTTCTTTGGGCTCTAAACCTGTCTCGCCACCACAGTAGATGCTTCTAAAGTGACCTCCAAGGCCTAATCTACAGAGATTGTCTGTGGGAAAATGTTTAATAAATCAGGCTTACAGTGTATATTTTTTTTGTTTACTTTTAAATAGTCATACTCTTATTACCTTACTAGAAACAAAAGTGACATCATCCCAAAAAAAAATATTGCTAAAGTTGGGGAGATAATTAACTTAACAGAAGTGTGTTAACAAGTAAAAAAAAGAATAACAAACTGGGGGACAAAAGTGAAGACTTGGTAAAGGTAACAGGTGGAATAAAGTTACTTCAGGCAACTAGGTTGGAGAAAGACCATTTGCATCCTGCAAAATACTGAATTACTATTACATTAGGCCCACCACACCCTAAAATGTTGTTCCCCCTAGCAAGAACATAGCTGTAGATGTAAACATGACTTTTATTGAGGGGATGTAAGCATGACTTTTATCGAGGGGGTACGCAGTGGTACAGAGTACCGACACTTTTTTCATTGCCTGCTAATATTGACCTTTTGGAAGATCTGTGCATATTAGTAGCGGCACCTTTTTTGCTAGGAAAAATGCACTGGATATACATAAAAGCATGTTCATCAGGGGCTTTCCTTTATTTCAGATAAGAAGGGTATATGTCCAGACTGGGATGCATCACAATGTCCATATATTCGTCCATCAGCTGGTCAGTGCCAAAATAATGATCAGTGTGAAGGGAACAAGATATGCTGCTGCTATGGTTGCAAACAGCAATGTGTTACGCCTGAAGGTAGGTATCAACATGTGGGTACAATGGGAGGTTTTTCTGTTACCTGGAAGATTCAGGGTATATAGACACAACCCAATGATGTCTGGGTACATTTTTCCATTTCACAAGTCAAGGGCTGTAGGAAAGGCTTCATCAGATAGAGGAAAGGGCACCGATGGGAATAAGAAACTTCTTTGTAGTACAGTGCGCTTGTGTGAACATTTTACGAGGCAAAACCACCCCGTTTGCAGGAACTCTGCAGGATTGCGGGTTTCCTTCTATTCACCAGCAATCATTTGCCATAGTGGAGGAGTAGCGCTATTGGTTAGAACAATAGGCTGAAAGCCAGGGTTCAATTCCCATTGCTGTTCTTTGTGACCTTGAGCAAGTCACTTAATCCTTCATTGTCTCAGGTATAACGGTAGATTGTAAGCCATCTTGGGGCAGAGAATTATCTGAACACAACTCACTTTGAGCTGCTACTTACAAGGTGTGAGCTAAATAAAAAAACAAAAAACAGTCTCTTATGTTAAGGTTTTCAGAAAATTATCAGCACCTTAAGTAACGGACATTTTTATATCTTTGTACTAGTGAAACCTGGCATGTGCCCAGTGCAGTGTGGTCCCTCCTCCTCTAACAAAGAGTGCCAGGGTGATGAGGATTGCTTTTGGAACCAGAAGTGCTGTGGGGAGACCTGCCAGGATCCTGAGCCAGGTACCACTATATCAAGTGCTCTGAGCTGGTATCTGGGGTGGGAGTTAATATTTGGGATGTGGACATGGACCCAATGTGCAGAGTGTTCCAACATGACTACAGAGCTGAATAAACAAAGGGTCTGACTATGACTATGTGCTATGTTCATAAAGGATGAAGACACTGGCATATGGTGTGTCAATGCTGTTTGGTTGACACCCTTTCTAAAGCAGTAAGTGAAAGTGCTTCTTCCATCCTTCTCCCTCTCCTCACCATTGATTCTACCCTACTAGGTCTTGTGCTCTCCGTGCCTCCCACCCTCTTCTGCCATATCTACTTCTTTTTACCCCTTGTCTTCTCCACTTGTCCCTACCCCTACCATATCCCCACCTTCAGGGCAGTCATTGTACAAAACAGTGCGCCAAGCAAGAGTTGTTTTAGGCATCCCTCTTCTCATTCAGGCTCACTCAGACTTTGATTCAAATGGTCAGCATGGGGCCTCTGGCCAGTCACCCTGCTTGCCCATCTTGCAACGGCCCTGACCATCTTGATAGTCCCTCTTACCTCTTCTACCAGGCCTTAGATTAGACAGGTGGAAAACTGTTTATCACAACAGCAAGTGCAACAAAAAAACGGGTTTTACTTTTGTGAAATCTTTTGCAATATCTTTTCAACTTTCACAAAGACTTTTTGTGCCAAAGATATTAATGTGGAAACTTTTGAATGAAGCCCTGAAAATTGTCCAAAGCTGTTGCTTTTCGTTTGCAGCAAGTTGTTTCATCTCCTCCTGTTTTGCCTCTTGTTTAACATTTATGAAAGCTGAAATAGCAGAAAAAGGCTAGTTTGAAAAGTTTCAGCCTTTCTGTTGGAAAACGTTACTGTTAGAGCCTATGATGAATATTTTTGCATCCAAGAGAATGTTACTGAAGATTCACGAAAATGTATTTATGAAAGAAGAATTTCATTTTTCTCATGTAACCCTCCCTCTGGGAAGTTAAGCCAGTTATGAAGAAGGGATCTCCTTAGAGAAAATATATTTTATTATTTTTCTGACAATGGGAACAACGCGGATTCTTTTGGTGGTGGGGGAGGGGTGTGTTGGTGGTAGAGGATAAATAATATTAAGTTCTAAAACCTTCTGTTTCAGACATGTGAAGGCACATTTTACAAAGAACGTCCAAGTGCGATCTGCAACGTCCAAGCCAGAACATCTAAAAAAAAAAAAAAGCAAGCAGGCATGTACTGTACAAATTCAGGCATGATTTCACAAACCTGGACATGCCTGATATGGACGTCTACAGGGACACCTACATAGACATCCCCCAAATGGCCTTTGAGAATAGTATTGTCTAATAGTCTAATGGTTAGAGAAATGGGCTATGAGCAGATAAAGCAGCATTCAAATCCAACTATTGCTTGCTGTGATCTTTGGCAAGTCATTCATCCCTCCATTTTCCTACAATCTCTGGATGCTTTAAGGCCACAACAAGCACTTTTCTGATGCCTATTTGTGCCTGGAGCAGGTCTAAACTGGGATGCCCGTGCAGACATTTCTGAGGTTGCGTGGTGACGTCTAAGTCCATTGTACTGCCCCAGACATACCTCTATCATGTCCCTGCACTAGAGTCGATTTTAAAAGCCATTTGTAAAATGGCTCTGTGGACATCCACGTGCATGTTTTTAGACATCCAAATCCTGACTAAGGCTTTTAAAATGACCCTCTTTGCAATAAATATTCACCACATGCTTTTTCATTACAACATGAGTACAAGCTCACTGCATCAAACCTAGAGTCCCCTTATGGTATTATTTTGGTAGCCCTATTTGTTCTTTGGACATCTAAAAATAGGCATACAAATGTCTCCAGAGCCATTTCAGAAGCCAGGTTTGTGGATGTCCCCAACATGAGGACATCCAGATCTGAACAGGGATGTGCTGGAGCCATGACTGGGGTGTTCCCAGAAACCTTTGGCTTCACTGCCTGATCTCTGAAAGGTCTTGGATGCCCAGAGTGCCTCTACGTTTAGACCTGCTCCAGGTGGAATAAGCTTTGGGAAAGTGCTTGTTTTGGCTGAAAAACCTCCAGAAGGTGTCCCATCATCCCCTGTACTCAGCACAATCACAATGATAGCACCAGTGGGATTTGAACCCTGGCTTCCAGGGTCCTAGCCCACTAGTCTAACCATTAGGCTATTCAAAGACATCCAGGCTCTGGAATACTATTTTGAGAGCTCTGATTGATAAGGATTATGTGGAGCTCATTCACCCCCTGATTCCAGTTAAGGGAACTGCTCATCAGAAAGTTAGTATCAGAATTGCTAAGTTACCCAATTCCAGGAATGAGATTTTTGGCCAGTTCTGGTTTTAAATTTGCATTGCAGTGCAGTATGATATTTGTAGTCCTTGATTTTACCCATTAGAATCAGTGCAGCAGCTCCTATAATGCATCACTATGAGATTGCCAGAAGTTCAAGAGTGGCTTAAAATCTCACCCCTGGAACTGGGTAGCTTGGCAACTCTGTAGCATGCCTGAATGTGAAACAGCAAGGAAAAAACACTCTCCACCAAAGAGATAAGTCTATTTCTTTCTACGTAGTTTAGTAATTTATCAGACCTCATTCACCGCTTCAGGCTGGCAGTTTCACCAAAAACTAGAACCATACTGAGATTCTGAGGATTTGACACTTGAGGCAGCTTTTACAAAGGCAATTTCTTTTCTGTGGAACTACGCCCTGAAAGGCAGTCTCAGACTATGAGCCATCATGAGCCTTCCTCCCAAAAAAGAATGCTCTAGCAGATATTGTCTTGGCTGTGAATCTGCAGGTCTATCACCACTGTTTTGATTTTTTTTTTAAGTTTCAGCCCTTATATGTCTTAAGGGATACCAAAGATTGGCTAATCAAGCCTGCAGCTTTAGCCTTATCAATCCAGGGAAGCTGCCTATTAGGTTGGTGCCTTCTCCCTGCACATCTCGTGGGTCTAAGAACCCCGGCTCTGGAGAACTGTCCCTCTTTCTTGAGCAATTAGGTTCCTAGTGGCTAGCCAGACATCCATATTCAGATGACTATGCTTACTTTACATAGTTTACTAGCCATATAGTGTCTTTCTTCTAGCAGATCTGAGCGAGATGAATCATGTCACATCACACACTACTTACCACCTCTCCACCTTACCTTTAGCCGAGGCAGGCTCACTGCTCTTGTTGCACACCTAGAAACTTACTGCAAAATACTCTACAGACCAAATATATATCAGCCTTTCAGGGAACTCAGAATTCCAGTTTTGGCTCCTGCCTTCAACAAGTGCCTCAGGCTGGCACTTCCCCTGAGGCTGCTCCTGTCTCATTGCAAGCAGATACCAGTGCTGCAGTCCATACTCCTGATGGACTAAGGGGAAGGACTATGGAAGCCTCTAGAGAGGCCTGCATCCCATGTCTTTTGCATGGCCCTAAGTCGCTAGAATGCAAAGTTTCTAACTGTTATCTGGCTGCTGAATCCAAGAGAGCTCAGGTTTCCTTAGGTTAGGGGAGTCACCCTTGAAGGAGCTGGCGCCTGTCTCCTAAACTACTTCCCTGGTCACCAGGAATCTTGCTGTGTCTGACGGTTCACATTTTCCTCAGATCATGGGATCATACTTGAGGAGCTAGCACCTGTCCCTTGAGTATCCTGGGACTCTGAGGCCAGTGTCTCTGGCAAGCATGATCAGGACTGCAATTCCTTTTCTTCTTCTTTTCATTGGTCACTATAGCAGTCTCTGTGTCCATCTGTTGGAGACAGAGAATACTGAAGAACCTCTGGGCTGCACCAAGTTATATACTGAGGCCAAGTATCATGACAATGTCTCCATCTGCTGGCAGGAGGAGGAAATAACCTATTGATCTGGAATGATCTGGCTTGGATGATAAGGAACTGACCATATCATAGTAAGAAGGGCTGAAGTAAGATATCACAGTTATAATATATCCTATCGTCTATTTCATTTGGAAGTAGGTCAATCATATTTTGATCCTTGATCAGTTCTCAGAAATTCTAAGGCTCTCCCTTGATTGCAGTTTCTAAACCTTGACAATCTAGATGAGTTGTAGGCTCCTCTTGAACTGCTAGGTGACACAACCTCTGAACGCTTCAAACTATTCCTGAATTTTGAATTTATATCCTACTGCACTGTAGTGTTTGTTGATCTGCTTTCTTCATCTAAAATCAGAACAGGTACTAAAATGCATTGTGAAGACAAATCAAAACTAGGATAAAGTATCCTGCTAAATACTGGTCACTGTCCCAAGTTTCAAACTCTTCTTCCTCCTCTTACAAATAAAACATTCTTAGTTTCAGCAGGCCTCTTCTGATCAGCCACAAATTGCTGCAGTCCATCACTTCTCCAGCTGCACCTGATCATTTCATTGTACAGTTTGGCAGTGTATTCCAATATGGACAGAATTTTATGGTTTTCACTGCCTCGAGAGCATGTGGGCTTCACCATCATATTAAAATACAAAAAATATGTGCTGTTCACGTTGTCATCACATATCCAGCCAGGCGTGGAGTGTTAGCTCCAGTATATTCTAGTTGAAAGTACCCTGTAACTCAGAGATCTGCAGACTATGCCTTTGGAACTCAATTTTCCAGTTCTCCATATTTTCCCTGTCTGCAGCTGAATCTGGCCTATAGAAGAATTTATTTATTTTTTTACCTTTTCCCCTAAAATACAATGCCAAAAGTAGTAAGGCTAATGGGGTTTCCAGGCTCTGCAAGCCAAAGATGAAGACTGCAGTATGGCATGGTGACAACCACAGCAAAACCCAAAGGGGGTCCCTCCCTCTGCCCCACTTAGCAGACTCCAAGGGGAGTGCCCGCCAGCCCTCTCAGTGATTTGTAATGTCACATTTGTCCCTTCTCTTGAAAAGTGTGTGGATCCCTGCTGTTACTGATTTACCTATAGCTGCCGAGGGATGCCTTTATGTTGTTCTCTGTTGTATGTATTAGACTTTGACTCACGAATCAACCATCTCACCACACTGTGGAACAGAAGAGATCACATTTTTACATATTATGCAAATTAATGCTTTTAATAATGCTTAAGTAAAACATTTCATTTTTGTGCCTACCTAGCATTGGAGGGAGTGTTTTTTCAGTGGTTGCAGCTACTAAGTAAAGTTCACAGTGGCTTTGATAGAACAACCAGGTAACAACAATATGCAGGACTGTCCTATTTCTTGGAAAATTAAGAAATAAAAATAAAACATGTCCTATTTTTTTACAGAAATTGTCCACTATCTTGCATTAGTAAGACCAGGTTGCCTAAAGGTTTCCTGTTGTTTAGTGTAGCCATAAACGAAAAAAAGAGAAATTGATCTGAATCCTATACATGCCACATATGGATAGATCTAAGATGTTGAAAAGAGCGGTTCAGATGAAATGCAATATTGTCTCCTCTTCCCTCATCCCCCTCCTCTACACACGCACACACATACACACACTCTCTCTCTCTCATTCTTACTCTCCCTTTTTGTCCTCTTCTCTGATCCTTTTAGGTTCGTCGCCAGCTATACCCCTTGGTTACTCTTCTCCATTCCTCCCCCATCATCCACAAGTTTTCACTCTTCCCTCCCCTTTATCCCTCAGATACTTTTCCCTCTCCCTCCTAAAATTCCTCTCCATAGCTTCCTTTGCCTGTCAACCATGTTCCTCTCAAGTTCCTCCTAGCCGCCCTTAATTTCCTTTCTGTCTCCTAGTTCCCTTTCAGGATCCCCTCTGTCTGTCCTACAAATAGATTCCTATACTTCAGAGTCCATGTTTCCAGGGTTTTCCCCTTTCTATTTATTTCCCTCAGGTCTCTTGCCATCCCTCCCCAGCATCCCCTATATTCTGGGGGTGCACCAGTGACCTTTCTGTATAGTACAAGTGCTTTATTCCCTACTTCTGGATAACAGAGCACCTTTTGTGAAAAAGCATTGCAGCTGAAACTTTTAAAGGAGAGTGCTGGGAAACACCTAAAGTTGTGTTTGCTAGGCAGGTGGTGTTGTCTTCACTCCATTTTCTTTCTCTCTTCCAGAGAACCCTGGATTCTGTCCAAATGACCCAAGAAAGGATGATCAGTGTCCTCCCAACATTCCCCTCCCTCCTCTCTGCAGAAGCGACAGCCAGTGCCAAGCAAATGAGAAGTGCTGCTTCTTTGGCTGTAGGAGGCAGTGTGTGAAAGCTTTGGCAGGTACTATTGCATGGAGTCTGGTATAAGTCGTCATATGCTGGAAAAGCCTCTTCTTTTGGATTGTGAGTTTTCTGTGTGGGGTTGACTACCCATGGGCATTGCAGAATTTCTCAAATAGATTTGCACACTTTCTGCAGATACCTTTTCTTTTAAAAACAACAAATGCAGTTTTGAAAATATAAATCATGTGTGTTTTGCCTCCCTTGTCCTAACCACACCTCTGATCCTGCCTGCTTGTCCCAAGGGTAAAGGTACGCGCATTGTTGATCCCTCTGCATGGTTCCACCCATGTACTGGACGGGCAATTTTCAGACAGCCTATTTAGCCAGGTAAGTAGTCCAGAAGATTGGAAGGTGGCCGACATAATGCCTATTTTTAAAAAGGGCTCCGGCGGTGATCCAGGAAACTACTGACTAGTGAATCTAACGTTGGTGCTATACAAAAAGGTAGAAATCATTATAAAGAGCAAAATTACCGGACGCTTGTAGTTTTACAGCTTCCCCGTCATTGGAAGAGGTTTGTTTGTCCATTAATACTCTTTAAACAAACCTCTTCCAAAGACAGGGAAGCTGTAAAACTAGAGGGCATAACATGAAGCTATAAGAGGGTAAACTGAAAGGCAATGTCAGGAAATACTTTTTCACTGAAAGGGCATTAATGCACACTACTTTCCAGTTGTCCCTTTTACCCACTTCTACAGAGACATTTAATTTTTACTTACTTGAACGCTTTCACTTATGTGGGGGCTTTCTTCACCCATCCCCAAAGAGGTTTGTTTGTCCATTAATACTCTTTAAACAAACCTTTTCCAAAGATGGGGAAGCTGTAAAACTGGAGGGCATAACATGAAGCTGCAAGGGGGTAAACTGAAAGGCAATGTCAGGAAAAACTTTTTCACTGAAAGGGTGGTGGATACTTGGAATACCCTCCCGATGGACATAGTGGGGCAAACACAGTGACAGACTTCAAAATGGCATGGGACAGACACAGTGGATCCCTTTATAGCAACAGGATAAAATCAAAATAAGCATAACTATCTCTTACATCTGAACAAATAGGGTGACCTACACGGAGCAGTGGGTACACCCCTAAACAAAGGCATGGGGAGGGGTGACCTGCACAGAGCGGCAAGTGCACCTACTCTTGCCGCCGTGCTGGGCAGACTAGATGGACCATACTGGTCTTTATCTGCCGTTATATACTATGTTACTATGGGACCAACACAGAAGATCTCTTTCTTGAATTCAGATGCTGTCCTAGTCTCTACTACCTCCACTGGTGGACTATTCCATGCATCTACCACTCTTTCCATAAAAAAATATTTCTGCATATTACTCCCGAGTCTATACCCTTTCACCCTCATTCTATGTACCCTCATTTCAGAGCTTTCTTTCAATTGAAAGAGGTTCTCCTCCTGTGCATTTATGCCATGGAGATAATTAAATGTCTATATCATATCTCTTCTCTCCCGCTCTTCTTCCAAAGATACTGAGATCGTTAAGTCTGTCCCCATATGTCTTCTGATGAAGCCCACTGACCATTTTGGTAGCCACCATCTGCACCGACTCCATCCTGTTTATATCCTTTTGAAGGTGCGGTCTCCAGAACTGCACACAATACTTCAAATGAGGTCGCACCAAAGACTTATAAAGAGAGATTATCACCTCCTTCTTCCTGCTTGCCATTCCTCTCCCTATACACCCAGACATCCTTCTGACTTTCACCATTGCCTTTTCTACCAGTTTAGCCACTTTAAGATAATCAGAAACAATTACGCCAATGTCCCACTCTTCTTTTGTGGACAGAAGTACTTCACCTACTATATTGTACTCAGGGGCGGCCCAAGGGGGATGAGGAGCCATCTACGTAGACTCATGGTGGGGCCTCATTCACATAAATATTTTCATAATGTTAACAAGTGCTAACTTTTACTAAACACGCATCTTAATGAGTGGCTGGATAAAGAAAGACTACCAGATTTCTACATCACTGTACTCCAGTGCCAACCGCCAGGCACATTAGGAAGTACTATAAATATTTCCCATTTAGAACCCATAGCAAACCCACCATATCCTAACAGCACTACCAGGACTCACAAAGCACCAAACCCTACCTATCAAAAAGTAACACTGCAAATATTAAACCAATACATCTCAGAGAATACCAATACATCTCCTACTGGGAAAAGAGAACAAGTGGCACTGTCAAATAGAAACTACATGAACAGAATACCTCAGCTTGGTTACACATGCAGAACATAGACTGTCACCAAACAAAGAACATGGGATGACAATTTAGAAACAGGAAGACAATAATTAAACTGCGAACCACAAAAGTCAAATTTTGAATGTACAACAACACTGGAGACTTAAAACTATAAATTAATTTCCTCTTGTACTAAATAAAACACAAAGACATTAGCGATGCACATTTTCCAGAGTTCATAAACGCCGAAGCAAATAAGGCAAGCCATGCACCTGATTTTGTTTCATTAAGAAGCTTTGGATTAGCCAGTATTAGATGGACCTGAAGCAGGGTTGAAAGAACTCTTGAAACAAACCTGAAACGTGTGGCACGTCGTCATTTCTGTTTTTCTGGCGATGTCTATTCAAGTTTGTGATACTTGTCTTCAAACAATCAACAAAGCTAAGTGCGAAGTTTCATTTTGAATTTATATTAAAAAATAAAAGGGAGAAGTTGCAGTGGTGCATGGATGCGTTCTATTCTCTTTGACGACTAGCTCCGACAAAAAATAAAAAAACAATAGGGACAAATAGGTGTCGGAATCTCTGGTATATGCATTTTCCAGAGCTGACATATTCCAGTTAATAAATTCAACATAAAAAAGTGTTTTTCTACCTTTTGTTGTTTGGGCATTCTGTTTTTCAGTTGCAATTGCTCCAGTCACTTTCTTCTGGTTTCTTTGTGTCTTCTGCTAATTCTCCATTGTCTGCTGTCCATTTGTCCTTTCTTCTCTCTTCTAATTTTTTTCCATTCTCTCTCTACATCTGCTTTAACATACTAATCTTTCTCCTTTTGCTCTTTCCTCGATTTCTTTATCTTTATCTTTATTAATACATTTTATATACCGCTCACACTCAAGGTACCAGAGCGGTTTACAATAGCAAAAATAATAGGGCTGCTGAAAAGGAAAAGAACGCCATAAGTAACAGGAAAGAAAGATACGAGATAGGATAGAATAAAAGGAGAGAGTAGAGCAACAGGGCAAAGTGGGTTAAGAACGACTGAAATCTTCTTTCTTTATTCCTTTTTCATCCACTCAAATTTCACCCCTCCATCCTCAATCCCCACTTACTCTCCCAATACCTGGCCAATCGCAGACTTTTCTTCCCACCTATACAAAATATCTTTTCCTCTCTCCATCCTCACTCCCCCAGCCCCATCCCCATCCCCTTCTAGTCCTCCCCCAGCATCAGCTCCCTTCTAGTTCCAGCCACACCCAGCATCCACTCCCTTCTAGTCCCATTCTCTCATCCCCCCAAAAGCTCATTTCCAATCAAGGCCCCCCATCAGCCATTTCCAGTCATATCCTAGCCCCCCCATCAGCCCATTTCCAGTCCAAGCTCCCCCCATCAACCCATTTACAATCCTAGCCTCCCCATCAGCCATTTCCAGTCCAAGCCTCCCATCAGCCCATTTCCAGTTCTAGCCCCCCCCCCAATCAGCCCATTCAGCCCATTTCCAGTTCTAGCCCCCCCCCCATCAGCCCATTTCCAATCCAGGCCTCCCATCAGCAATTTCCAGTCCTATCCTCACCTCCTATCAGCCCAATTTAAGTCCTAGACCCCCCATCAGCCCATTTCCAGAAGATGTCCCCCTCAATCAGCCCATTTCCAATCCTAGCCCCTGTTCAGCCATTTCTAGTCCTATCCTAGCCCTCATCAGCCCATTTCCAGTTGAAGCTCCCACATCAGCCCATTCCAGTCCTAGCCCCTCCAGTCCTAGCCCCATTTCCAATCCAAGCTCCTCCCATCAGCCCATTTACAGTCATATCCTAGCCATCAGCCCATTTCCAGTCCTAGCCCTCCATCAGCCCATTTCCAGTCCTTGCCTCTTCAGCCATTTCCAGTCCTAGTCTCCCCCTTCCCCTGAAGAGCCCCATGCCTGTCTGACTGGCTTGAGATGGAGCCAGGGAAGCACGAAGCCCTGGCTCACCTCTGCACAATGACGGCTTGAAGAACAGCGTGTTTCTTCATTCAAACAGCTGTGTTCTCCTGAAATGTGCTGTTGTGCCGGAGGTTAAAGGGCATTTCCTGTTTCCTGGCACTCAGAGCTCTTCAGGAGAACCAGGGCCAGCCCATCCATTGAGCGATAATGTTGTTCAAACAGGGCCCCATGCTTCAGGGGGCCCCGTGCGAACTCCATTATTGCACAATGGATGGATTCAGAGGGAGCCGGGGAAGACCACGCAAGGCCCCGGCTCTCTCTGCACAGCCGCCAGCGCGAAGAGCCTTTTCCTTCATGCTGGTGTCCGTTTCTGTGAAGCTGTGAGTGTCGGGAGAGGTTAAAGGCAATGACCTTTAACCTTTCCCGGCATTTGTGGCTTCACAGAAACAGCCGCCAGGGTGAAGGAAAAGGCTCTTCATGCTGGCGGCTGTGCAGAGGAAGCCGGGGCCTCGCGTGGGCTTCCCCGGCTCCCCCTGAAGCCCCTTAGACAGCCGCGGGGCTGTTCAGAGGAGGGGGGGGCTAGGACTGGATGGGCTGTGATTGGGGGGAAATTGACTGCAAATGGGCTGTGATTGGGGGGGAACTTGGACTGCAAATGGGCTGTGATGGTGAGGGGGTGCTTTGTACTACAAATGGGCTGTGATGGAAGGAAACTTGGACTGGAAATAGACTCTGATGGGGGGACGTGGACTGTAAATGGGCTGTAATGGGGCAAGGACTGGAAATGGACTGTGTTAGGAGGGCTAGCATTGGAAATGGGCTGATGAAGAGCTGGAATAAGACTGGAAGTGGGCTGACGATCGGGCTAGGATTGGAAATTGGCTACAGTGTGAGTTTGGAGTGGAAATTGGCTGATGGGGGGCTGGAATGGAACTGGAAAAGAGCATATGGGGGACTAGGACTGGAAATGGGCTGATGGGGAGCTGGAATATGACTAGAAATGGGCTGATTGGGGAGCTTGGACTGCAAATGGGTGATGGGCTGGAATAGGACTGGAAATAGCTGATGGGGGAATAGGACTGGAAATGGGCTGATGGGGGCTGGAACAGGACTGGAAGCGGGCTGAAGGGAGTTGGAATAGGGCTGGAAATGGGATGATTGGGGGGCTAGGATTGGAAATGGGCTGATGGGAGGCTGGAATGGAACTGGAAAAGAGCATATGGGGGGATAGGACTGGAAATTGGCTGATGTGGGGGTTTGGGAGATTGGGACTAGAAGGAAGCGGATGTTGGGTGGGTCTAGAATTATAAGGGAGCTGATTTTGGGGGAGGACTAGAAAGGGTTGGGGATGGGGAATGAGAATGCAGAGGGGAAAAGATATTTTGTGTGGGAGGGAAGAAAAATCTACGATGGGCCGGGTATTGAGAGAGTAAATGGGGATTGAGAATGGAAGGGTGAAATATGAGTGGATGATAAAGGAATAAGGAAAGAAATGGGAGAAAGAGCAAAAGGAAAACAATCAGTATGTTAAAGCAGATATAGAGCGAGAATGGAAAAAATCTAAAAGAGAAGAAAGGACAAATGGATAGCTCGCAGAAGACAGAAGAAACCAGAAGAAAGTGACTGGAGCAATTGCAACTGAAAAATAAAATGCCCAAACAGAAGGTAGAAAAATACTTTTTATTTTGAATTTAAAACAGAAGGTAGAAAAATACTTTTTATTTTGAATTTATTAACTGGAATATGTCTGATCTGGGAAGTGTGTATTGCTAACATCTTTGCGTTTTTGTTTAGTGGAAGAGGAAATTACGTTATAGTTTTATTTCTCCAGTGTTGTACATTTCATGTTTGGCTTTTGGGATTCCCAGTTTAATTATTATCTTCCTATTTCTAAATTGTGATCCCTTGTTCTTTATGTGGTGATGGTCTATGTTCTGCATGTGTAACTGAGCTGAGGTATTCTGTTCATTTAGTTTCTATTTGACAGTCACACTTGTTCTCTTTCCCCCACTGAGATGTATTGGTATTTTCTAAGATGTATTGGTTTAATATCTGCAGTATTGCCTTTTGATAGGTAGGATTTGGTGCTTTGTGAGTCCTGGTAATGCTGTTATGATAGGGTGGATTTGCTATGGGCTCTAAATGGTCAGTGTTTATAGTACTTCTTAATGGGCCTGGCGGTTGTCACTGTGGCGGTGCTCCTTGTGGTCTTGGGCAAGCCACTTAACCCTACATTGCCCATGTTCCCTGTAAGTATTAGTGTATCTGTCTCATATCCCCTCATGTTAAATGTATCCCCCAATTGTGTTGTGACCACTTTGATTGAAGGATAAGGTGGTATACAAAACTGTCTAAATAAATAAAATAAATAAATATAGTAATGTAGAAATCTGTTAATCTTTCTTTATTCAGACACTCATTAAGAGGCGTGTAAATATTGTGCAAATATTTATGCAAATGAGACTCCTTATGCAAATGAGGCCCCACAATTAATCTCTACACATGGCCCCGCACCCTCCTTGGGCCGCCCCGGAGGAGAACACACCTGCTGCACCGACTCCATCCTGTGAAAACAACATTCTTGTAGAATGAATGGGCTGGCCATGACTTTACTGGATTTTTGCAGCCCTAATGCATGAACCTGCATTTTTTGGTGTTATATCTCAACTGTCAAATTCTCAGTCATTCTTCAAGATGTGCTAGAACCCTCCTCATATTATCTACATCTTCCTGGGTGTCTCCTTTATTGCAGATTTTGGTATCATCCGCAAAGATGCAAACCTTATTCGACAGCCCTTCCGTAATATCACTATCAAAAAAGTTAAAAAGAATCAGACCAAGAAGAGATCCCCGCAGCCCATCACTGGTAACCTCCTTCTCCTCAGAGTGAACTCCATTTACCCGTACACTTTGTTGCCTCCCACTCAACCAATTTCTAACCCAGTCATTCACTTTAGGGTCCATTCCTAAGGTGCTAAATTTATTTGAGTCACTTGTGCAGATTGGTGTCAAAGGCTTTACTGAAATCTAAGTACACCACATCTAGGGCTCTCCCTCGGTCTAACTCTCTAGTCGCCCAGTCAAAGAAATTAATCAGATTTGTCTAACAAGACTTGCCTCTAGTAAAACTATGCTGCTTCTGATCCTGCAATCCATTGGACTCCTAACTATCCTCCATTGGAAACCTCACTATCCTCTGTTTTATTTATTTATTTAACCAGTTTTGTATACCACCTTATCCTTCAAAGTGGTTGACAAGACAACAAAGGCTAACATATTGAGGGTATGGGAAAACAAAAATGATACATTACAATATAAATACAAAACAAAACAGTATGTTATAATACTATATCATAGTGAAATTAAATATACATAATGGTTAATTTAAGTAATTTCTCCAAATGATTCTATAAATAAGTAAGTCTTTAAAGATTTGAGAAAGTCCTTAAGGTCTTCCTGAGTTCTTAAGTCTTCAGGAATAGAATTCCATAACTCTGGTGCCATAAAGGAAAACACTCTTTTAGAAGTCATTTGTTTTGATTTGTTGAAGTTCAAAGGAGTATTAAGTTTATTGATATTTTGAGATCGTCTTGGTCTTATGCTCTTGTCTTTTGAAATAATAGATTGTAGAATATCTGCTGAGGATTGGTGAAAAATTTTGAAAATAGTCATTAGGTTTTTATATTATATATTTTTAGCAGCATTTCCATTAATTTACTCACCACAGAGGTCCGACTAACTGGTCTGTAGGTCTCAATCTCATCATTACTTCTGTTTCTGAGTAAAGGAACCATATGTGCCTTTCTTCAGTCTTCTGGGACCACTGCAGACTCTAAAGAAGCATTTAAAGGTCAGACTGTGGAGCCACTAGAACTTCCCCAAGTTCTTTCAATACTCTGGGATATATCACATCTGGCCCCATCGCTTTTCTAATTTTAGTTTATCTAGTTCCTCACAAACACAATATTCTGAAAATCATTCAAGATCCCTTTCACTCCTGTTCTTATTTGTGGGTGTTTTCCGAGGTCCCACTCCTGGCTCTTCATCTGTGAACACAGAACAAAAATATTTGTTAAGCAATTCTGCTTTATCCTCATCAGCTTCAACATATTCCTTCACCTTTGAGTCTGACAATACCATTTTTGCACTTCCTCTGCTCACTAACATATCTGTAAAATGTCTTGTCGCCCCCCCCCCCCCCATTTTACTGGATTGGCTATTTTTTCTTCTATTTGTATCTTTGCTTTCCTGACTACTTTCTTAGCTTCTCTAAGGTTTTCCAAATATTGATGCCTGTCTTCCTCTTTTTGTGATCTTTTGTATTTTATGAAGGCCACCCTCTTTTTCTTCACCTTTTCAGACACTTCTTTCGAGAACTATAGTTGCCTCCTTTTCCTTTTACATTTATTTACTTTCCTAACAAAAAGGTTTGTTGCTCTGAAAAATATACCTTTTCAGTTTTGCTCATTGCTTTTATACATCCCCTAGCTGTTACCATCCCACTAACGACTCCTTGAAGTATTGTCTCATCTTGGCAAAGTTAATTTTCCTAAAGTCTAGGATCATCCCTTTTGAATGGACTTTCTCAGCCCTAGTCCTAATACTGAACCACACTATTTGGTGATCACTGGATGCGAGATGATCTCCCACTATAACATCAGAAACATTTCCCCAGCACCAGGTCCAGCATGCCCCCTTCATGTGTGGATTCTATTACCAGTTGCTGGAATAATTCTCTTTATAGAGAATGCAGAATCTCCTTACTTCTAGATGACTCTGCAGCAGGGATGTGCCAATCAACATCCGGCATACTGAAGTCATCTATCAGTTGCACTTCTCCTTTCATGTAATTACTGCGAATGTCTTCAGTTAAATCTCTGTCCACTTTTTCTGCCTGTGAAAAGAGATCTGTATATCACACCAATGCAAATGGATTCACCATGCCCTGTTTTTAGTTTAACCCACAATATCTCCTCCTTTCCTTGTAAGCCCTGTATTTCTGTAGCTTTAATATTATTTTTAAGACCAAAAAATATGTTAATATTATTTTTTACATATAGTGCCACTCCTCTTCTCCTTCTTCCTCCACTGGAGAAGAGGAATGGTACTATATGTAAAAAATATTAAAGCTACAGAATTGGGTAAAAGGGACAACAACTGGAAAGCAGTGTACATTAATGCTCGTAGTATGGAAAATAAGATCTCAGATGCTGAGGCTTTAATGGAAAAGGCTGATTTGGATTTAGTGGCGGTTATGAAGACATGGTTCACGGACAACTATGACTGAGACATAATTATACCGTGAGCCATGTCTTCGTAACAGCCACTAAATCCAAGTCAGCCTTTTCCCTTAAAGCCTCAGTTGTTGTCCCTTTTACCCATTACTACAGAGATATTTAATGTTTTACTTGCTTGAGGGCTTTCACTTACCTGGGGGCTTTCTTCACCCATCCCCAATGAATAGTTTAAAGCCCTCTTCAATAGATTAGCCAGTCTGCTACAGAAGACACTTTGACCCTTCTTGGATAAGTGGATGCCATCTCTGTTCAGCAGCCCTTGATGGAGCCCTTGGAAAATCATCCCATGGTCCTGGAACCCAAAACGCTCTTGAATGCACCATCCATACAGCCATGCATTGACTCCAGGATAGGAGTTTCTCTGCCTCAGCCTTTACCTTCAACAGGGAGGATTGAAGAGAACACCAGCTGCACACCTATCTGCTTCATCCTCTCTCCCAGAGCCATGAAGTCACTCTTGATATGCTTAGAATGATATCTAGCAGTATCGTCTGTGCCTGACATGGATAAGCATCATTGTACAAGGGTTGCTCAGAAAGTAATGCCCCACATGTTTTTTCTCAGTACAGAATGAAGATAGAGGTGTGAAATTGAAAGGGTAGTAACTTGGAACTTCAAAGGACACATGTGTGTAATTTTACAGTCGTCTGACAAATAGCGAGGCGGTAGTGATCCTTCAAATGGCGTCTGTGAGAGACACACGGTACAAACAACGAGCTGTAATTGAATTCTTGGTGGAGGAGAAACAAAGTGTGAGAAACATTCACAAACGGTTGTGTGTTTTGCATGGAAGTTCTGCGGTAGATAGGAGCACCGTTGGACGATGGGTGAAGAAAGTAAAGGCTTCAGGAAGTGGTAAAATGGAAATGGAAGATCGGCCGCGGTCTGGGCGTCCTGAAAACATGTGGGGCATTACTTTCTGAGCAACCCTCGTATAATAGTCAGTAGACTCGACGAGTCTCAGCAAACTCTCCATAACATCTCAGATTTTGGCACCTGGCAGACAGCACACCTCCCTGGACATCAAGTCTGGTTGGCAGATGGATGCCTCAGTAACCCTCAGAAGAGAGTCACCAAACAGAATGTTCGAATTATTAAGAAAGGAATAGAGAATAAAACAAAGGATTGCTCCATGGGGTGACTGTACCTTGAATACTGTGTGCAATCCTTGTCTTCGCATCTCAAAAAGGATATAGTGGAGTTAGAAAGGTACAGAGAAGGATGACCAAAATGATAAGTAGAGTGGAATGAGTCTCCTATGGCGAAAGACTAAAGAGAGTAGTGTTCTTCAGTTTGGAGAAGAGATGACTGAGGGGAGCTATGATAGAGATCTATAAAATCTTGAGTGGAATGGAATATGCAAATACAAACTGATTGTTCACTCTTTCAAAAACTAGAGAACATGCGATGAAGTAGTACATGTCAAACAAATAGGAGAAAATGTTTCTCTCAATAGATAGTAAAGCTTTGGGAGCTGTTGCCAAAAGGTGTGATAAAAGCAGTTAGAATATCTGGGTATAAAAAAAAGGTTTGGACAAATTCTGAAGAAAAAGTCCATAAACCATTATTAAGGTAGGCAAGGGGAAAGCCACTGCTTATCCCTGTGGATAAGAAGCATGGACTGGGGTTATGCAAGGTACTTGTGACCTGGATTGGCCACTATTGGAAACAGGATAGTGAGCTTTATGGAACTTTGGTCTGACCCAGTATAGCTAAACTAAGTGAAAATTTGATTTTTGCATTGATGCTATGGGTGCAACTTTCAGGAAATGTGTTTTCTGTCATGTAATTCCTATTCTAACTGTACCTCAGAAAAATCATTTATTTTTGGAACAACACAAACTGTTGGGGACTGGTCTGTGTTTATACACCCCAAGAGAGTGTCCCGAGTCCCAAGGTCTTAGAAGCAGGTCTAGCTGGAGGAAACCTTGGAAATTAGGCATGCACATTCATTGTGCAACTAATTGTGAAATACAACGAACAACAGCAAATTTTGTTAGTTCTGTGCCCAACTAACTTAGTGTGCATGTCTGGGAATTTTTGACAAATCACCATTTGTGAGCTTTGTTTTTCTTCTGCACAAGTGCATGGCCAGACATACTGAGCTGCTCTGGGAAGGGAGAAAGTCAGGGAGGGTTAACCAGCAAGCAGCACAATGTACTTTAGCTAACACCAGTTGGGAAACCTTGACAAGCAGCCAAAGAAACGTAGCCTCGCATGAGTTATGCAAATCCTATGGGTCATGTCACTTCAGTGCTGGAAGACACAGTCCTGCACAAACTGCAAAGAACCATTCAAGGGAGTGAGAAAGGGATGCTAGAGCTGGGGCTTTGGACTTAAAAGGAAAAAACAAAGGGGAAAGTTTTTTACAAGGAGCAGAGTATCTTCATATCTCCCTGTTTTAAGCTTAGGAGCGCTGCTATCTTTGTTTTTGACCTTTGAGAGTTTTACTGGACCGACTACTTACATAGAAACATGATGACAGAAAAAGACCACATGGCCTATTTAGTCTGTCCTTCCTTGCTCTTGCAAGAAGAGTCTCTCTGAGGGTGGGGGAGGTGGGGGAATAGGAAAGTCAGAGAGAAGCTAGGAAAGGTGTGTTTTTACAGTTTGCCACTGCCAATTGTTTATTTTCCTAATTGTGAGCTTGGTGGAAGGTATGTACTGTAAAATAGTGCAGAGCATTTCTACCATAGTTAGTTGGCAATGGCACTGGGAAAGGACAGCTTATTGTATCTATCTATTCCATCCCATAATAAGAGGATACCGAGAAACTATTTTTTGTAATAATCTTTCTCATCTATTGGATGTAATGGCAGCTGTGGGGAGCGAGGAGAGGGAAGGGTGACTTATTTATTTATTTAGCTCATGCCTTTCCAGTACCAGTTCAAGGCAAGTTACATTCAGGTACAGTAGTTATTTCCCTGTCCCCAGAGGACTTACAATCTACGTTTGTACCTGAGGCAACGGAGGGTTAAGTGGTTTGCCCAAGGCCACAAGAAGCAGCTATGTCATCCCACGCAGTCAGAGGATACAGAGAAATTATTTCTTCGTAACAATCTTTTTCACTTATTGGCTGTGCAGAAAAGTCATAACCTGGTAGAAATAAAGGGGGAATATTCAAAGGCATTTACACGAGCTGCAGCTCGTGTAAATGCCTTTAAATAGTCCCCCTTTATTTGCCCGGATTGCCATGAAGCTAACTGGGCAGCAGCGACATTGAGCCACAGCCTGGTTAGCGACACGTGGTGAAAGTCAGATGTGAGAAACACTGGCCTAATTTTCACCCCAGAAGCTAACTGGGAGCAGCGGAATATTGCCGTTGCTTGGTTAGCTTTGCAGCAATCCGGCCAACGCAGATATTCAGTGCCGGAATCCGGATATGGCCCTAGCATTGAATACCCTGGTCTAAAGTTCAGCGCTAGCTGCTGGCACGGAATATTAGGCCCAAAGTATATATAAAGAAAAAAATTAAGTTGCCTAGAGGAATTTGGAATTTTTATATTTTCAAAACTCATCTAGGTTTGAAAAAGGAATCCAGTTTGGAAGCAGGGAGGCAGGATCATCGGGTATTCCCAGCCTATGCCAGGCCAGATAAGTGACCCCAGGGCAAATATCTGACTCATCACAGTTGGGATTATGGTACTGCAAGTAGCAGAGGGCCAGTGGGTAGAGGGTGGTAAAAGACAGGCATTCTCTGTCCTGAATAGCTGAGAATCCAGTCCGATACAAGCAAAGTCCCCCTATCCCCAGCCAGTTGAAGTGTGACAGCAGAGCACAGCAAAAGGAACCAGCATGGAGGAGATGGGATAGTGTTTGGCAGCACAGTTGCACGGCCAGCAGTAGGCAACATTGAGGGTTATGCATTAGGGAAATGATAACCCTGGATGATCATCCTCTGAACGGGGTTGAGAAGAAGGGGTTTGAGAGGCTGCTGCATCTCTTAGTTCCCAATTACCAAGTGCCCTGCAGGATAACTCTTAGTAGGCAGGTGGGAATCAGTATAATCGGTTGCGTGACCAGCTGTAGGGAGAGATGGAAAAGGCAGAGGCTGGTAGTTTTGTGCATTTAATCACTGACATCTGGACTAGCCAAAATGCTGTACATGCCTATCTCTCCCTGACAGCATACTGGTGGCAGCTCCGCCAGACAGGGACGGGCTATAAGTATAATGTGGGAGCAATGATGAGGACGGTCCCACTGGGCTGGGATGTAGCAGTTTCCACTCCTGCTGCTGCTTGCACAACCACTCTGCGACCTGTTATCATATTTGCAGTGGGCCCCTTTATGTCCACATGGCAAAACAGAAAAACTTAAAAAAAAAAGAAATAAAAGCAGAAAGACGTCATTTTCCCCCTCTGCCACTGCTTCCTGCATCACTCTGTTGGCACTGCTCTCATGACCTGTGTCCCTGCTGCCCTTTGCCCCACAGCTTGGTGATTTGGCTGGTTCATTCCACTCTTCTTGCTGCATTGCTTTGTGACCAATGTGATTTTTTTTGTCCACTTTGCGACTCCTCATCTTCCTCCTGCTTTGCATCTTTGTGAGTCGTCAATCTGCAACTTTCATCCTCTTTTTATGTTTTGTGGGTTTGCTACATTGCTCGGCGATTGATGTCTTAATGAGTTGAAGCAATAGTCCTCCCTCATTTTCCTATTGTGCTACTTTATTGATACCTATTATTGGGCCTCTGTAGTCTTTTATTTGCACTGTCCAGGTTGTTCCTCCACCTTTTGCTGCAGCTTTCTCCCATTGTTACCATATGTTTTTCTTCATCTTTTGAAACTTCCTTAGGAAGATCGGGGGGGGGGGGGGAGGGGAAGGGGATTCTTTTCTTATACAGAAGTCCTCAGTGTCTTCAGGTCTTCCTGTTGGGTAGTACAGCCCTCCAGCCTGCCTTGCATTGACACTCTAAAGGTGTTTTAGGGCATTAGAGCTGATCCTGCTGTTGAGTTGGTACTTTGTGGGTGTTCTGCCACCTGCTTTGGCATGCAGTTCCTAACCACCCAAGTCCAGTAGAAATTGAACCCAGTGTTGTGGGTGGGAGGGGGCGGGAACACTACCACAGTTGACAGGTCTTGAACTCTTTCTTCAAAGTTCTTTCTAAATTTCCATGACTATATGCATTGGCCTAGCTCCTCAGGAAGAAACACTTAGCTTTTTCTAAATGAATGGAGTGCTTCTTTCACTCCACTACCTCTTCAATTGGACATGTTGAGCCTAGAGCCCTGAGGGAGGAAGGGGACATCTGCCTAGCCAGCCCAATAGCTGAATCAACCCTAACTATCAGGGGGTGACAGATCACCTTTATATCCACCATCCTCCATTACCGTACTTGTCAACTATTGTTCTTCTGCCATAGGTGGAGTGGAGGAGTAGCCTAGTGGTTAGAGGAGCAGCCTAGGACAAAAAGGCTAGGGTTCAACCCCACTGACACTCCTTGTGGCTTTGGGCAAGTCACTTAACCCTGCATTGCCTCAGGTACAAACTTAGATTGTAAGCTTCCTGGGGACAGGGAAATACCTGATTGTAACTCACCTTGAACCATTATTAGAAAGGCATGAGCTAAAATATATAAATAAAGTATTATTAGCCTTTTATTTAAGGGTCTTGCAACCTATCTTGATGTTGCATTGGTGTTCCTCAGCTCTTCTGGGCAGTTGCTGTTAGGGCTGAAGCCCCGCACCTATTTCTTTTAGGGCCTTCACCATGGTGCATTCTCTGATTGTTATTTAAATCCTTCAGTTGTCATCTAAGAAGTCCACCACCCCTGTGAGGATCTTCATCTCTACTTAAGATTCCTTTGCTGGGACCAAAGTCCTCAGTGCTAGGACTCTAACTTGCAGGCACATAGTTTAGCTGGCGTCAACCCACTCCTGCAGCCTCTTCTATTGCTGTTTTGGCTCTGCTCAGGTGTTACAGGGTCTTATAGCCAATCTTGGTGCTGTAGTAAGCCTTTTGGCATTTTTATGGCCTTAAAGCCGAACAAGGTGCTCTGCTGGTTCTCGAGTGTTTTAGGGCCGTTGCTGCTGTGCTAATCCCCTTTGTGTATTTTAGTGCCTTGCAGTTAATCTTGATGCTGTGTTGGCCCTCTTCAGGTATTGTTGGGAGTCCTGGAACGTCTTGTTGCTGTGTTTGCACTCTGCGGGTGTTTTAGGGTGTTTCACCTGTTCTTTGTTGGCTCTCTTCTTGTGTCTTAGGGCTTTCCCGCCTGTCTTACGGCTATATTTATGATTTATTAGTATTTAGCTCACACCTTTCCAGGCATTCAGGTACAATATGTCTCTCTTCAGGTGCTTGAGGATCTTCCAGTGAATCTTTGTGCAGTATTGGTCCTCTTCTGGTGTTCTTCTGTCTTGCAGAAATAGTTATTGCTGCTTTAACCCGCTCGCACTGCTTTGGGGATCATCCAAACAATGTTGCTACCTCGTTAACCCTCTGCCTATACCTTGGAGGTTTCCTGCCAGCGTTGGTGCCATTTTACTCCCCTCGATGCGTGATTTGTGGTGCTGCTTTGCCTTCTTCCACTCTCTTGAGGTGTTCATTGTACTCTTGTACCACTTTGCCCTTCTGATGGTGGTTTCTGGTTCTCATTCTGCAACTTTATGTAGTCTGCCCCTCTTAAGGTGGCCCTGGGGTATTTGTGACACTATTGATGGCTTGTACTGCTGTTGCAGAGGCCTGCCGTAAGGTTTTAAGCAGGCTTGATGAAAATGGGATGTCATGCTTCACTGTTCCTATGTAAAATAGTGTCCTGCATAGTGTTGAATGGGTAGGAATCCCCGAATGGTCCGGCTCCTGAGCACCAACTGAACAGGGGTTCGTGGGTGAATAAAAACAAGCACAAAACTTTTTAGTGTGCAGATCTTTACCAGGAATCATGTGTGCTGTATCATGGACCAGCAACTCCAAACCAGAAAATCACTGAGATCACAGCGCTGAGAGAACCATGGGCAAGAATAAAATTGTGATATCACATGAGACTTCCCCATTCTACAGTATCTAGTATTGTAGAAGGCTTGATGCTTGAAGTTAAATAAAAAAATAAAAAAGAAATCTGAATACTGTAGTAAAGGATGGCATTGTTACTAGAAGAGTTATCACTGAGCAAATATTCTGAACACGTTTGCCTTATGTAAAAGAGGCACATTTATTTTGACGTGCTCAAGTGTCTCTCATCCGTCACCTCCTTTTCTCTGTCATTTTCTTTCTCTCCTTCATGTTTCCCTTGTCTTGCCACTGGCTTGTGAAATCTTTATTTTCACAGCGGAGAGGAAGGAATGGAAAAATGGGGTTCACTGACTAGGTACTCCACCTCGAGGGGAGTTTCCATGAATGGGAGGTTCTCTATTTTTGGGATTAGCCAGAGGTGGAGCTGACCACTCAACTAAATAAGGCAGTTTTTGAAGAAATGTTTAAAAACCAGGGGTGCTTCCTGCAGGAATAGTTATGATTCTGATAATCATGCCAGCATGTAGGAGCCTGTCTGTTTCCACACCGATAAGAAACCTCTATGCCTTGTATATCGGGAAACATGGAACAATGCTTGAAGAGTCTCGGTAATCTTTAACTGTTTTGTTTGAAAAGAGAGATTTCTGGTATGAATACATGAATATATTTAAGAATTTCATCAAAAGGCTGTGTTTTCTTTTGGTGAAGGGTCCAATATATTCATTCCTAAGGTCCTGGGTGTACAATTGTACAGGGTTATCTCCTGTCTATAGATTTCCTTTTTCAGGCTCTCTGTTTTCATTGAACTTGTTCCTCTCAGAAGGAACTTCAGTTTAGTGCAGTCATGCTATTTAGCTTCTCTTTGGTAAGCAACAAGCTCATGCCAGTAAGTTAACACCAGCCAAAGGGGTTGTGCTCAGTTAGGGAGCACTCGGAGGCATGTTTAGGATGATCATGCCATGATATTTATCAGGCATATGTGTAACCCTCATTGGCATGAGCAGGCAGGATGGGGTAATTTTTATAAAGGTTTTTCTGTGTTGAAACCGTTTTTGTCTGCAGGAAAGGCCTTTCATAAAAGTGCATAGCTTTTATGTGCATATACAGAAAGGGCCCGATTCTGTCCCGGACGTAGATCTCCTTTGTACATCTGGGCTGAGCCAGACGTACAAAGGAGATTGTGATTCTGATCCCACGGGGCACATCTAACCCCGTGGGATCAGAATCGCGAACAGGCATGTACGTGTAGGCAGGGACTGTGATTCAGACCCGGCCTGCACATACATGCCCTGCCCGACTAACTCAGTCAGATCTTTTAAATGGAGCCGTGGTGCAATGGCGCCATTGCCATGGTCCTGCCGCTCCATTTAAAAGCTGCGATGCCGGCCACCTGCAAAAAGAATTAATTCCCCGCAGCCTGACTCCAAATCCGGCCTCCTAAGGCCAGGGTCGGGCTGCAGGGAATTAACTCTGGCCCCCCCCCCCCAGCCCCATCTGTGCCATGATGATGAAAACAAATGATGTCCAGGGAAGTTATTCCACCCAGGGGGTGGACCAACTTCCCCGGCCATTTCACTGGCCCTGGACATACAGGGCCAACATTAGACGTACAGGGCCAACATTAGAGTGGGCGACTGCCCACTGCCTGCCCACTCTCCGCCCCTGAGCCGCCTGTTCTATGCCCCGACTAACTTCCCTGCACAACCGGTGGGGAAGTTAGTCAGGGCCTGCAGCCGCCACGAATAGCGGGGATGGACGTCCTGTTCGGACGTTCATCCCCGCTATTCATGGTTCACAATGACCCCATAAGAGTGCACCTACAAGATCACATATAGGCATATCTGTGGTAGAATTTGGGTGGAACAGAGGTGGAGTTGTCAGATGTGTATGTAGTTTATAAATTACACAAGTATACATGTAGAGTACGCATACACATTTCTACCATATTCAGAACAGGTGTAAAGTTGTGCATTTCAGTTTCGGTACTGTCGGGGCTAGTTTTAAGAGCCTGCTTATATAGACACATATGGTAGGCGCCAATGTTGCCTTTATAAAATAGTCTTACAATAGGTGCCTTCTTGAACTTTCAGCATAGATGTCCTACTATAAAATTACCCCAGGCATGTGTTCACTAACATTTTTTTGGCCCTATAATATGCATGGTAAGATCTCCCTGCATTACAAGCAATTTTAGTGTGCACACAAGGGGCCTTTAATGTGCATGGTAAAGTTTATCACACAGGCCACAAAAAATTGAAATAAACAGCAAAAGAAAGAAAATGACATTTTAGAAGATCTTTCTTGTCATTTTAGAAGATCTTTCTTGTCTTTCACAAATATTGTCAAAGTTGTTCCCAGCCCAATAAACTGTGTGAAATCATACAACTAGAAAACTAAATCAGATCAAACAATTCTTCTAATTATCCCAATTTGAACCTTAACAGGAGCTGGACATAAATATATGATTTACTAACATATTCTGTAAAATTATTGGCTTTCTTAGATAACGTGAAGCCAGTTTAGGCCCAGACTTTCTAATGGGTGTTACCGAGTCCTACGTGCTAATACAATTAATGTGTGTTACTTTACCGTGCGCTCCATTTTACACAATGGCACCTAGTTACTAATAATGCATTTTAATGGTATTAGCATATGATAATGTTGTCGTGTATCTAGGTAACTCTAGGCTTTAATGAACTTCTGACTCGGGCAATCTGATATTTATCAAAAAAATAAGTGATATTAGCTATTCTCATAGCAAGACTCTAAAGTGACTGATTTCCTCTTTGGACTTGTTTTTGATTACAGAGAAACCTGGTATGTGCCTAAATATAGTGGCCAGATGTGTTATGCCTCTACCCCCGGATGGGTGCCGCACTGACGGTGACTGTCCAAGAACTGAAAAGTGCTGCTCCCTGTGTGGGAGAGTTTGCATGACGCCTATGTCAGGTATGAATATAATCTGTCATACGAGGGCTGAACAAGACGGCTCTGATGCCTAAATTGCCTTCCTATGTGATTCCTGTAATTGTGAGTTTCATAGACTCAAATTCTAATTGAACTAACCCAGCCTTTTATGTGCCAAAGTAAAAAAAAAATGCTAAATGTAACAGGGTACTATGTAATAACTGCAAAACCTCTCCTGTTGATAAATCTCTTTCGATAGATGTGTTTTAGTATTAATAGCGATACTTCAAAAAATTATATGCTGATAGCACTGGTTGGTTTATTCAGTAGAATATAGAACTAGGCCTATAAATATGCAGGCTAATCTTCAAAAAAAGCTGAGCTCCTAAATTTAGGAACCTAAGTTAGGTTCTTAAAATAAGAATCTATTTTCAGTCAAACTTGGGTATATTTCTCAGATGAAAATGCAGCTAAATTTAGGATCCTTATGCCTGAAATTAACTTGCTTTGATTAAGGATCCTAAATTGGGTGTCACGAACAGGCACTGGAAAAGTGCTTGTTTGTAAGGCAAGCACGAAGAGGGTGTGGAGGAGAAGATACACTTATTGACCTTTTATTTTACAAGTAGAGAATGAACACTGATCAGGAACGAGGGCTAATGTTTATGTTTTGCTGCACCGCTGGAGTCTAAAAAATAAGTTAGAATATATAGCACTGAACAAAGAGGTAAATATAATTGGTATCTCAGAGACCTGGTAGAAGGAGGATAACCAATGGGACACCATAATACCAGGTACAAATGATATCACAATGATAGGGTAGATCAAATTGGTGGAGGGGTGATGTTTTATGTTAAACATGGCATCCAGTCAAACAGAATAAAAGTTTTTCTGGAAACAAAATGCATGGTAGAAACTTTATGGATAGAAATTTCTTATGAGAAGGGGAGGGGAATACCATTGAGGGTATACTTCCATCCACCTGGCCAGAATGAACACAGTTCATGAAATGCTAACAGAAATTACGGAAGTTAACAAAATTGACAACATGGTAATAATGGCTAATTTCAATTACCCACAAGCTTTGCTAGACAAGGAAGTGGGTAGATTTAAGGGGAGCTTTGCTATGGTGGCCTTGCTTGATTCTATGGCATTGGCTGGCTGAATCATCTCCTAATTATGAGGAATTATTGCAGCAGATGAAGGACTGAGGATATTATGAACTGAAAAATTGTAATGTAAAACTCAAACCTAACTGAAAGGCGTATGCCCAGATGTGGCTTATATTTAGAACTTTGTACTAAGAAGGCTGGTTCTGGGGGAAATGGGTGCGGGAAGTGAGGTAGTAGAGAGGAAGATTGATGGAATGCATGGTAGAATGAATGGTCATGTGGCTGTTCTTTGGATGTGAGTAGTATAATGGTACCCATTATACTACTGATGTGGAAGACTGGGGTAAAGGGTGAATGAATGAGGTATAATAGAATAGAAGATTTCGTACTAAAAATATGATTCTACGGGTGGGGAGGGATGGGATAAAATGAAAAGAAACCGAGGGAGAAAGAAAAGAAGATAGGATGTTGAGAGTACGGAGCTGTTTACTGAGCTTTCGCTCTGATTTACATTGTTATCTAAGATGTAGAGCTCCTTTGTTATTTGTTGTGTCATTGTTTCTGCTTCTGAGCAATTAATAAAGATTATTATAAAAAAAAGAGAAAGTAGGATTATAAGACGACCTTGAGAAACTGAGAGACTGGCATCCAAATGGAAGATGAAATTTATTGTGGACAAGTGCAAAGTGATGCATATAGTGAAGAATAACCCAAACAATAGCTACATGATGTAAAGTTTAACATTAGGAGCCACCACCCAGGAAAAGGATTTACAGTGGGTGCCATCATAGATAACATGGTAAAATCCTCTGATTGGTGTGCAGCGACAGCTAAGAAAGCTAATAGAATGCTAAGAATTACAAAGAAAGGAATGGAGAATAAAACCAAGGATATTATAATGCCTCTTTATTGCTCCATGGTGCAACTGCCCCATGAGTACTCCATGAAGTTCTGGTTGCCACGTCTAAAAAATGATATAGCAGAATTGGAAAAGTTACAGAGAAGAGCAACTAAAATAATAAAGGGGCTAGATGGATACGCCTACAAGGAAAGGCTTAAAAATTAGGGCTCTTCAGCTCATAGAAGAGACCGCTGAGGGGAGATATGATAGAGGTCTATACAGGGCAGGCCTGTCCATTAGGCAGGCTAGGTGACTGCATAGGGTAGCAGATCTCTATGGGTTGCATGGAGCCCACAGCAGGCCATGTGCTTCAGCACACATGGCCTGCCGCTTCTGAACACCCTCCGACAGGAAGTTGTGTCAGAGGAAGGTCAGAAGCAGTCTGCCATGTGTCATAGCCCATGGCCTGCCGTAGGCTGCTGCCACCACCACCGCACTGCCCCCTCCCCCACCCCACCAGTGGAATCGGCAGAAGTGGGGGGCGGCATGGCTTAGCGCAGGGAGGCATGGCAGGAGCTTCTGCCTGGGGCAGCAGAGACCCTTGGACTGGCCCTGGGTCTATAAAATAATGAGCAGAGTAGATCAAGGAAGCACGATTCAGGTGTTTACTCCTTCAGAAAGTTTAAAGACTAGAGGTCAAACAATGAACCTACAGCATAGTTTATTTAAGAATATTTCTTCACTCAGTGCATAATTAAGCTCTGGAAGTCATTGCAAGAGGGTGGAATGAAAGCAGTTAGTTTAGATGGATTTTAAAAAGGCCAGGGGAAATTCCTGGAGGAAAAGACCGTAAACCATTATTAAAGTGGACTGGGAAAAATCTACTGCTTCTCCCTGGGATAAGCAGCTTGGAATCTCTTTACCTGCCAGGCACTTGTGACTTGGATTGGCTAGTGCTGGAAAAAGGTTACTAACCTTGATAGACCATTATTCTGACCTGTATGGCAAATCTTATGTTCTTATGTTCTCTAAAGCAAGCTGCTCTTTGCCTGCTTAGAATCTACCTAAATCTAAAATAAATAAATTAAAAACCTCTGAAGCAAGTTGAGAACAAGTTTTACTTTTTAATGAAATAAAATTAACTCAGAATCTTTCCTTTATCCCAAGCTTTAAGTCACAAGTTTGCCAGCAAAGTAATAATCGCTTATCCATCAAGGCTTTGTTCACTCTCAGTTGTCCTATAATCAGGCCAATTCAAAAAGACCAATGCGCCTTTTGCGTTAAGATAATGCAACTTATAAGCACAAGTTCCAACAGGCCAAATGCAGAAAAGAGACTGACATGCACATAAACAGCAAAGGAAAAGCGAGCATACATAGTAATGCCAAGTGTATTTACATAGCAAATGAGCTGTGTATATTAAAATGACATGCTAATATTGTCTGTGTCCGATGCAGAGAAACGCGTAGAGGACTACGTAACCAGTCAAGTGCCAATATCTCTACACCTGGGTCTGAGGTGGCTTAAATGTTCTGCTCGTGCCCCTGACAGTATTTTGTTGGCATAGGGGGCTTTCCCCGATGCCTGGTTCCAGATGAGCCAGGCATCAGGGAAAGCCCCAATGCCATCAAACTACTGTTGGGGGGGTTGATGCCCCCAACAGAAACCAAATCCCTGGTGGCCCAGTGGCCCCGATTCCCCCACTCACCCACCCTTTTAAAAATAAGCCTGGTGGCCTGGTGGCCCATTGGCTCCAATCTCACCGCCCACCCAACTAAAAAAATTATGGAGACCCAACGGCTCTGATCCTCACACCTACCCACCCACCCACCCAATTAAAAATAAATCTGGGAGGAAGTAACATCAGCAACTGGGATGGGGCTTGGCTGAGCTCTGGACTGATCCGGCAAAACTGGCCATAGTGAAGCGTGAGACACCTCAGGAACTCGCCCAAAATTTCTCAAAACAGTGCCAATAATCGGGTAAAGGGTGGATGTTGGTGAGGAAACGATTGACGGTGTTTCGTTCTCCCTATGTGGCAGCTGAGCTAGCGGGGAGTGAGAAAAACAATACTAGGATGGCCAACGGGAGCGCGGGAGATGAGGAGGAACTGCTGGACACAATGTGGCGCTCTGGGGCCGTAGAAACACTAAAAACGTGGCTGGGGGAAATGAAAGATGATATCAAAAACAAAATCTGTGGGACCAAACAAAAATTAAAGGCAGCACTGGGAGAGGTGAGGCAGGAAGTGGCAGCATTAGGATCTCGCATGGAAGAGGTGGAAGCTCCCTGGATCAAGATGTGGAGCTGATTACAGAGTTGCAAACTGGCTGGGACACTTTAAAGCAAGAGCAGGAGCTTCTACAGGAGAAAATAGAGGATTTGGAGGACCGGGCCAGGCGTAACAACCAAAGAGTGAGAGGGGTCCCAGAGAACCCTCAAAAGAAAGATTGTTTTGGGGTGTTAATACATGTTTTTCGGGCTCTATTGACTTTGGAGAGGTCAGAAACAGTGGCTGAACCGTAGCTCCTACAGCTGGATAGAGCACATAGGAGCATGGGACTGACATGGGCCAATCGACCCAGGGTCATTGTGGCTTGCATGGGTAATTATTCCATGAAGGAAAGGCTGCTAACCATATCCCAGAAGCATGGCCCCCTGCAGTGGGAAGGGGGAATGGTAGAGCTTTACAATGATTTATCCGCTGGAACTTTACAACAGCAACGTGAAATTCAGTTAGTCACAGCCTATTTGTGGTAGAAGGGATATGATATAAATGGCTCTTTCCATTTGGACTGATATTTACGATGAAAGGAATCTCATGTTAATCAAAACAACAGGAGAGGTATGGCAGAACTTGAAAGACCTTGGGATGGAGAATATCCCTGAGAGGTTGCCAGGAGAGAGAGGCACGGCAGCGAAGGGCCCGTCAAAAACACCAGGGCAACAGTGGCAATGAGTAGCATCCAAGGGCAAGAGACCCCAAAGGCCATTGATGTGCCATGAGAGCAAGGAGGACTTTGATGGACAATATTGGTTACATTTTTGATGTTGCAGGCCTGTTGCCTTAGCGAGAACATTAAGTTGGCTCTCCAGGGGAGGTCAGTTGAATATGAGGGGAGGAGGTGAGGATAGGGGAAGAGGGAAGATGGAAGGGTTAAATGGGTGGGGAGAAGAGGGGAAGGGTGGTGAGGGGTATAGAAAGGCGAGGAGGGTTGTGATGGCCTGGAGATGGTTCTCACTTCTCTAATTCACTCAGTGGGGGTGGGATCCTGAGGGGGTAAGAGGGGGAGGGAGAGGAGGGGAGAGAGGGGGGGGAGGAAGGGGGAACTATGCGATCGGGGGAGAGAGATTTATGTGCACGGAACAGTAGAAAGACCTCAGTGTGATTGTTTCTGATGATCTCAAGGTGGTGAAACAGTGTGACAAGGTGGTGGCAAAAGCCAGAAGGATGCTGGGTTGCATACAGAGAGTAATTACCAGCAGAAACAAAGAGGTACTAATGTCACTATACAAGTCGCTGGTGAGGCCTCACTTGGAATATTGTGTTCAATTTTGGAGACCGTATCTCGCAAAGGATATAAAAAGGCTGGAATCGGTTCAGAGGAAGGTGACCAAAATGATTTGGAGACTACATCAGAAGACTTATGAGAAGAGACTTGAAGACCTAAATATGTACACTCTGGAGGAGAGGAGAGACAGGGGAGATATGAGTCAGACCTTTAAATACTTAAAGAGTATTAATAGACAAACAAACCTCTTCCAAAGATGGGGAAGCTGTAAAACTAGAGGGCATAACATGAAGCTGTAAGGGGTGAAACCTAAAGGCAATGTCAGGAAATACTTTTTCACTAAAAGGGTAGTAGATGCTTGGAATGCCCTCCCGATGGAAGTGGTGGGGGCATACACAGTGACAGAATTCAAAATGGCATGGGACAGACATAGTGGATCCCTTTTATAACAATAGGATAAAATCAAAATAAGCATAACTATCTCTTATATCTGAACAAATAGGGGTGACCTACACAGAGCGGTGGGTACACCCCTAAACAAAGGCATGGGGAGAGGTGACCTGCATGGAGTGGCAGGTGCACCTACTCTTGCCGCCTTGCTGGGCAGACTAGATGGACCATACTGGTCTTTATTTGCTGTCATATACTATGTTATTATGTTACTATGTATGAAAGCATTTAGGCTAACGTACATGGCACTATTAATCTATCAAGATGGTTCAGGTTGGTTTGTTTAATGTGAAGGGGCTAAACTCCAAGCAAAAACGGCAACAATTCTTTTGGGAAATAGAGTGGCTCAGGTGGGATGTAGTACTCATCTGAGAGACCCCCCTTAAGAAGAAAGATGAGCGATTACTTCAGCATTCTAAGTATCTTCAACAGTTCTTTGGAGGGCCCCGGGGGAGGGGGAGGAGCAAAAAAGGGGGTGGCTATATTGATTAGGCGGGTTGCCCATTACAAATGGAGGAGGTAGTGTGAGATGACGGGGGCTGGGTGGTGCTGCTACAGGTAGACCTTCAAAGGGAAAAGGTTACAATGCTGAATGTATATGCCCCTAATGCCTGGCAAGCCCCCTTTTGGGGAGAGGTGGGGAGGTTGCTTGACCGGCATGCAAAGGGGAAATTATTGATGGGGGGGATTTTAACTTGGCTCTAGACCCAAGGAGGGACAAATAACACATGGGGGGGTGGGGGGGGGGGAAGGAGTTAAAGGATATCGAGCAGCATGTTGAAGCAATAACATCTGGTTGATATTTGGAGGCAACTGAATAAGGAGAGAAGAGATTATACCTTTTTTCTCATCCCCACAGTACTTATACTCACATAGATTACATTTTGGTGGATAAGGGATGGGAACTGCAAATTGGTGAGGTGGATATCAGTGCCATCACTTGATCTGACTATGCCCCGGTATGGGTCGAGATAAGAGACGGTAGACGGGAAGGTGGTACGAGGTTTTGGCACTTAAATGATAGCCTGCTTAAGCGAGAAGAGGTTATGGATGTAAGGAAGTGTATCTGTGAATATTGGCAGGAGAATGGCATGAGGGAAGTATTGAGGTGGGGTTATGGGACGGAATGAAAGCAGTAGTCCGGGGGTGTTTGATAAAGTGGGCAACACATCTGAAAAGGAAAAGGATGGAACAAGAAGAGAGGTTACAGAGAGAAATTCAAATAGCAGCAGACCCCAATATAAGCAAAAGAGTACCCCCAAAGGGTACACCTAAATAGCTTACAAGGAGAACTTCAGGCACTGCAGGTAGAAGTAATAGCCTACCAATTGGATAGAGCTAGACAGCGCTATTACAAAAAGGGAGATAGGGCTGGGAAGCTATTAGCACACAAACTCAAGAAACAGGAAATGCTGGCCACTATCACAGATATCAAAGGGGAATCTGGGGATACGTTATGAGAGGAAGGCCTTATTGATGATAGGTTTAGGGGGTTTTACCGGAACCTATTTACTAAAGACATGGGGAACACCAGGGAGCAAAAGGAAACTTTACAAGTTGTGATGTTGCCCGTATTGGTAGAGGAGGCACAGGTTGCATTGGAGACTGAGATCTGTGGGGAAGAGATATAGGGAGTTATTCAGTCATTAGCCCCTGGGAAGGCCCTGGGGTTAGACAGGCTACCGGAAAGTTTTTATAAGGCGTTCACAGGGGAGTTGGTGGGCATGATGGGGAGGGTCTTTAACAGTGTAGGGGAGAGGGGGGAGCATCTATCATCTCATATGTTAACAGCAAGGATTACAATCCTTCTGAAAGCTGGCAAGGATCCCCTACAATGTGGGTCATACCGCCCTCTATCCCTCTTAAATGTGGATGTAAAGATCTTCGCTAAGGTTTTTGCAAACCAGTTAACCAAATGGCTGCCCAAGTTGATAGATCCTGGTCAGACGGGGTTTATAGGGGGAAGACAAAATTCCGATAATATTAAGCAGGTGATAAATGGAGTGTGGTGAGTTTGCCAACAGAAGGAGGAAGTAATGTTGTTATCAACTGATGCCGAAAAAGCATTTGATCAAAAGTGGCTTCTTATTCTTAGTGATGCATTAGATGGGATTTGACCCTTGGTATCTTGATTGGATGCAAGCCTTGTATAAGGACCCGAAGGCACGCGTAAAAATTAATGGCCGATATATGGCATCTTTTCACCTAGAACGAGATACATGTCAGGGGTGCCCTATGTCCCCATTGCTATTTGCCTTAGCGGTGGAACCATTGGTGCAGGTAGTGTGGGATAAGGAGGACATTCGGGGGGTGGAAGTAGCGGGGAGGCAACGTACTATTTCTCTTTTTGCTGATGACATCATATTAATGGTGGTTAGACCCACTCAGACATTGCCCTGGGTGTTAAGAACATAAGATATGCCATACTTGGTCAGACCAAGGTCCATCAAGTCCAGTATCCTGTTTCCAACAGTGGCCAATCTAGGTCATAAGTACCTAGCAGTCTCCCCAAAAGACACCGGTTCCTCAATGCTTGTATTGGGTCAAGCAGTGATATCCTGGTTCCCTTTTAATAATGGTTTATGGACCTTTCCTCCAAGAACTTGTCCAAACTTTTTTTAAACCCAGCTACACTAACAGCTTTTACTACAACCTCCGGTAACAAATTCCAGAGTTTAATTACATGTTGAGTGAAAAAATATTTTTTTCTTATTAGTCTTAAATAGGTTAGACTGTAGCTTCATTGCATGTCCCCTAGTCCTTTTATATTCTGATTATGTAAACAATCGATCTACGTTTACCCGTTCCACTCCATTCATTAATTTATAGACCTCTATCATATCTCCCCTCAGCCATCTCTTTTCCAGGTTGAAGAGCCCTAACCTTTTTAGCCTTTCTTCATAGGAGTATCCTTCCATCCCCTTTACCATTTTGGTGGCTCTTCTCTGTACTTTTTCTAATAACGCTATATCCTTTTTAAGATACGGCGACCAGAATTGCACACAATATTCAAGGTGCAGTCGCACCATGGAACGATACAGAGGCATTATAATATCCTTTGTTTTATTTTCCATTCCTTTCCTTATGATACCTAGCATTCTATTTGCTCTCTTGGCCGCCGATGCACACTGGGTGGAGGGTTTTAACATGTTATCCACGATGATGCCTAAATCTTTTTCCTGGGTGGTGGTTCCCAATATGGAACCTTGCATCGTGTAACCATAGTTTGGGTTGTTCTTTCCTAGGTGCATAACTTTGCACTTGTCCACATTAAATTTCATCTGCCATTTGGATGCCCAGTCTTCCAATTTATCAAGATCCTCTTGCAATTTTCCACAATGCTCTTGGGTTTTAACAACTTTAAATAGTTTTGTTAGAAGCATTGGAGCAGTATGGGGCAGTTTCTGGCTTCAAAATGAATCTAGATAAAATAGAGGCTTTAAGCATCAACCTGGACAGGGAGAGGCTGGGGAGGTTGAAGTCACAGCTCCCCTTCAAATAGGCATCAAAATTTATCAAATAATTGTGGGTCAGTATCACGGCGAGCCCAAACACCATCTATGAGGCTAACTATCCAGAGGTGTGGGGGCAATCGAGAGGGTCCACAGGGAGTGGATGGGGCTGGAACTCTCCTGGTTGGGACGAGTTGCGACTATCAAAATGAATATCCTCCTGAGTGTATTACGTTCAGGCCTTGTCAGTTGTAGTTCCAGCAGGACATCTAAGGGAATTACAAAGAAAGGTGTTTCATTTCTAGGTGGGGGATGGGGGTAGTGGGTACCCTTTGAAGACTTACAGGAAGATTATGAATTACCCAAGGAAGATATTTTTCAATATTGGCAAGTGATACACTACCTGGGTCATAAGCTGGGAAAGGAGGGTATGACAAAAGAGTATACTGACTTGGAGGTTAACTGGTATGGGAAATGTACCTCTAGGGGATTAATATTGGCCCTTTATAAGAAGGTCAGGGGGACCACCAGAGCCAAACTATGGTACATGGTAGATTGGGAGTGAGATATAGGAATGGATATGGATTTGAAACAGTGGAAGGGCATTTGGGAGCAAGTAAGGCAAGTACCTATCTTGGTGGCAATTCGGGAAAATTGGTACAAGGTCCTCATGTGATGGTATTACACTCCTCTCAGACTACATTCTATGTTTCCAGGAGTTTCTAGAAGCTATTGGCGGGAGTGTGGAGGAGAAGGGTCTTTCTATCATGGTGGACATGTCCTGAGGTGGCTTAATTTTGGGAAATGGTCAAACTGTGGATGTATGGCATACTAGGAGTCGTGGTTGAGTTAGACCCTTGTATATATCTTATTGGGGGGGGGAGTGGAGATGGGGAACTGCGTATGGCATACTAGGAGTCGTGGTTGAGTTAGACCCTTGTATATATATTATTGGGGGGGGGAGTGGAGATGGGGAACTGCGGAGGGGCCGGAAACAAATTATGGCATACTTATATATGGCCAAATGTGAAATAGCCCATAAGTGGAAACAAGTAGAGCCAGCATCTAAAGTGAACTGTGAGGGCCAGTTGTGGTAAGTAGCACTAATGGAAAAGATGATGGCGCACCGTAGACAGCGCTTGGAGTGCTTTGAGAAGGAATGGTGGGCAGTTTTATGACACCTTAGCCAGGTATGAGGGGAAAGGGGGAGGGGAGAGGTGGAGGTGGAGGGGTTTTTTTTTGGGGGGGGGGGAGACTTGTATAACCAGAAAACTTGTTAGCAATAATAAGACTGGTGTAGGTAGTCAAGTTGTTTATTTGAGTGGAGGTTGGGTGGTTTATTAAGGTTCAAAGGAACACAATGGGGACATTGTTGGAAGATGGATAAAAATCTCTAGTACTCTGTACAACAATAATATAATACATGCATATATCATTGTTGTATTGGTGGATCCCCCACTTTTTCTCATTTGTATTTTTCTTTTTCTTTCTATTGTAAGACTGATATTTAAGCATGTTTATGTCTTTGAAGTTAGTAAATAAACATTTAAATATAAAAATAACCCTTGTGGCTCAGAGACCTCGATTCCCCCACCCACCTAATTAAAAATAACCCTTGTGGCCCAGCGGCCTCATTTCCCCCACCCACTCACCCAATTAAAAATAACCCTGGTGGCCCAGTGGCTCCAATCCCTCCACCCACTCAATTAAAAATAACCCTGGTGGCCCAGCAACTCCTAACCCCCCACACCCCCCCCTTCCTGGTACTTTACAATGGAGAGGGAGTGTTGCCCATGTTCTCCTGCACTGCCATTTTGAAAAATGGTGGCACTTGGCCTGTGCAGTGCATCCAGGGATGCAGCGGGTGGAGTCAGACCGCCATATAAGGTAGGGAATGCCCTTGATACCATCAAAATAATGTTGGGGCACTAGACAACTTCATACACCACCCAGATCAGAGACTGGAATACATTCGACACAACCTCAAAAGAAGAAATATCCTCCACCATCTCCTGTTTGAACACCACCACCTCCCCGCTGGATCCTTGCCCTGCCGACTGGATAAAGAAAACCAAAGAAGACCTCAGTGCACCACTAACCCACATCGTAAATGAATCCTTTAAACAAGGACACATGCCAGATGCCCTCAAGACCACAATCATCCGACCAACCCTAAAAAAGCACAACCTAGATCCCCTAGACCCCACCTCCTACAGACCAGTAGCAAGCCTCCCGCTCACCGCAAAGATAATTGAGAAGATAGTCCAACGTCAGCTTCAAGAACACCTAGACATTAACAACATACTGGACCGCAGCAACACGGATTCCGACCATTACACGGGGTCGAGACCCTAATGACCATGCTGATGAACACCCTTGTCATAGGAACCCAAGAGAAACACTCCGGATACATCCTAATTTTTCTGGATATATCAGCGGCATTCGACACCATCTCCCATAACACCCTCATCCACAGACTCCAAACAATTGGGATCAAAGGTACTGTACTCCAATGGTTCAGGTCCTATCTAACCAACCGACAGCAACTGATCCGCACCAAAACCTCCACCTCATCCCCCTTCCAGCAACATCAAGGAGTACCACAAGGATCCACACTATCAGCCATGCTTTTCAACATCTACCTCCGTCCACTCTGCTCAGTCATACGCTCTCACAATGTCAACTTCCACATATACGCCGACGACATAATGCTCTACGCCCCAATTACAACAATGGACCCAACAAACAACCAGCTATCAACCTGCTTCACCGATGTATCCAACTGGCTACAAGAGAACAACTTATCCATTAACATAAAGAAGACCGAAGCCCTTATAGTGACAAAAGACCCAGACTTCAAACCACCCACTCACCTCACCATGGGAACCACGCAAATTCAAGTACAACCACACATAAGATATCTCGGCATTATCATTGACCAAGCCCTAACTCTTAAGCAACAAATCAACAAGACCACAAGAACTGTATTCCACAAGGCGAAAACGGTACAACGTCTCCGACCCCTCCTCGAACCACAAGACTTCAGGACAGTAATGCAAGCTCTAACACTCCCTCATCTGGACTACTGCAACATAATCTACCATGGCCTACCTGCCACACAGACCAATCCCCTCCGAACTGCCCTAAACACCACAGCGAGAATAATTCATAATGCAAGGAAACGAGACCACATCACCCCAATACTGAGGGACCTTCATATTCTCCCCATCGAAGCAAGAATCAAGTACAAAACTCTTCTACTCACCCACAAAACCATCCACCAAACACAGGGCACCCCACTCCGCACCCTACTGCCTCGCCCAACCCACAGCAGAACAACCAGACAATCCTCCAACAGCTCTGTTGCCATCCCCCACAAAAGAACCAAAGCAACTCAACGGACCTGCAACAGAGCCTTTGAACTCTATGCCCCATCCCTCTGGAACTCTCTACCAAACCACATCAGGAACAACGGTGATCTCCCATCATTCAAAAAGCAACTAAAAACCATCCTATTCCAAGAACATCTCTGAATAGGAACCCCCCCCCCCCCCCTATTTCTCTCCACGATCTCCAAACCATTAACTTTGCTATCTTGTCAGTCTATCTGTCCACCCCAAAAATCAACCATTTTTAACCCCCGGCGATGGCCCCCCCACATTTTTTTTCCCCCCCCCCCCCCCGGTTATATGTCCCACCGCTTTGACCCGGTGAAAAGCGGGATATAAATACAGTTAAATAAATAAAATATGCAGATTATCTACATGTGGTCTTTGTTTCTCTGGGAGAGCATGCCAAACTTGTGCTAACTTCTATGCGCATATGTTTGGCTTGATGTCCCAGTTTAATGCTGCCATGTGCACCACAGTTTAACGCGTGGCTAATCTGCATATGTGCCACTTTCTGCATACTGGTGCTGAAGTCGCACGCTATCAGTGCACTACATAGGGGCATACAGAGTTAATAGCGTGCAGCTTCGGAGCCGGGTTTCTGCATCTGCCCGAATGTAACAAAAAATCTCCGTTTCAAGTAATGTTTTTCATCGTGTACCGGAGAAATGATATTGTGATATAGAAATGCATGCTATTTGTTGGGTCTATGAACTGGGCATCTATGAGACAAATTGGCTGCTGTCCCATCAACCTTTGTTCTTAATAAAGAGGCTATGATTCCCCAAGAATGAGGTATAAGTGTCAAGGAATATCTTTTGATATGAGTTTGGATTATTTTTGTCCTTTTTCATCTGCAAATATCACCTGTCATATTTTCATCCTGTGTATTATAGCCTTGTCACTTCTGATCAAGCAAGCTTGTGCCTTCACTGTGATATTTTCTCTTTTGCAGAACATGACGGAGTTTGTCCACCACATTTGGGAGCACCACAGCCTTGCCAGTACAACTCATCAGCATATTCCTGTACACATGACTGGAATTGTGACGCTAAACAGAAGTGCTGTTTCTCTGGTTACATGAAGCAGTGTGTGACTGCTTTGGCAGGTATTGATAAGGATGGACAGGACAAATGCCAAGTCAGTTCATCAGTTCATATCTTCTCTTATATCATCTTATAAGTTATATAGGGTGGGAGAGGAGCTAGATCCACTAGATAAGATGCTTCAGAAAGGTAGAGAGGTGTCTAACGTTTGAGTCTTGTTCTGCAGGATTCTATGTATCGGAGACTTTTTGTGAGATCAGTAGTGGCATACCTATGTTATCTTTCTTTGGACTGACTGGCCTTCTGTTTTCGGTATCGCTGTGACAGTAACATATAGCACAGGGCTGGGCCAGACCTAGGGCGAGGTAATGACATCATTGCCATGGTGGCTGCATTTCTGAGGGCTCCGACCTATAATCTCTGGAGAGGTATACACATTCCATGCTGCTTGTCCCAGGATAAGCAATGGATTTCCCTAGTCCACTTTAATAATGGTTTATGGCGTTTACCTCCAGAAACTTGTCCAAACCTCTTAAACCCAGCTACATTAACAGTTTTTACCACATCCTCCTCCAGCAAAGAATTCCAGAGTTTGATTTTTCTCCAATTAGTCTTAAATGTGCTACATTGTAGCTTCATTGTGTGTCTACTGGCTACTTTTTGAAGGAGTAAACAGTCTACATTTACCTGTTCCATTCCACTCGGTTTATGGACCTCTCCCCTCAGCTGTCTTTTTTCCAAGTTGAAGAGCCCTAACCTTTTAAGTCTTTCCTCATAGGGGTACCCTTCCAAACCCTTTATCATTTTGGTCATCTTCTCTATACCTTTTCCAATTCCTCTATATCCTTTCAGAAATATGGTGACCAGAACTGCACCAAATAGTCAAGGTGCGGTCTCACCATGGAGCGATACAGAGGCATTATAATATGCTTGGTTTTATTCTCCATTCTTTTCCTTATGAGTCCTATTCTATTTGCTTTCTTGGTTGCTGTGGCGGAGGGTTTCAACGTATTATCTACAATGATGCCTAGATTCTTTCCTGGGTGGTGATTCCTAATGTGTAACTTTGCATCGTGTAACAATGGTTTGGGTTTTTCTTTCCTAATGGGTTGATGCAGAAAGACTAATGCGTCCTTTGTGTGCAGATAACACAACGTAAATGCACAAGATCTTACACCCAAATGCAGAAAATAGATTGAAGCGCATGTAAACAGCAAAGGAAAAGTATGCGCACACGTTAATGCCAAGTGTATTTAAATTATATACAAATGAGCTGTGCCTATTTAAATTGCATTCTAATATTGTCTGCGCCAAATGCAGAGAAAAGCGTAGAGGATTATGTAACCAGCCGATGCACCAATATCTCTACACCTGGTCTGAGGTGGCTTAAATGTCTTGCATGTATAGGGAAAATAAATTCCTGGTGGCCCAGCAGCCGTGATCCCCCACCCACCCATTACATCACTAAAAATAAAATCTCTGATGGCTCAGCAGCCCCCATCCCACCTACTCACCCAATAAAAAAATACCTGGTGGCCCAATGGTCCTGATCCCCCCCCCACCCACCAAATTAAAAAAATCCTGGTGGCCAGGGGCCCCAATCCCACTCACTCACCCAATAACATGTAAAAAGATCCAGTGACCCCAAACCTTCCACTGCCCTCCTAGTATCTTCCAGGAGGGTGGTGGGAGGTTCGGGGGCCACTGGAGTAGGATCATTGCCCATGCACTCCCACCCCTGCTCTGCCATCTTGAAAAATGACTTTGCTTGGCCCAGCACAGTGCATTCTAGGATGCACCGGGCAAGACAGCTTGCCACATAAGGCATTTTCTACCTTATTTAGCAGTCTAACCCTGCCCAGTGCATCCCAGGATACAATGGAGAGGGCCAGGTGCCACCATTTTTCAAGATGGTGGTGCAGGGGCAGGAGCACATGGGCAACACTCCCGCTTCAGTTTGAAGGTACTGGAAGGGGGGTGAGGGATTCAGGAACCGCTAGGCCTTTTTGTGTGTTATTGGGTGGGTGGGATTGGGGCTGCTGGGCCACCAAGTTTATTTTTGTTGGGTGGGTGGGGGATTAGGTGGCCACCAGGGATTTTTTTTATCAGTGGGCAGAGATTTGGTTTCTGTTGGGGGATCGGTGTTGGGATCACTGGCCCCCCGACAATACTTTGAAGGCATTGGGGGCTATCCTCGATGCCTGTATCATCTGAGTTAAAGTGTCAAACTTCCACTCAGATGACCCTGTTTCTCTGGAACAGCATGCCAAACTTGCGCCGATTTCTGTGCGCATCTGTTTGGCTTGCTCTCCCAGTTTAATGCTGATATTTTGTGCATATCTCATTTGCATATGTGCCCTTTTCTACATGCCAGCGCTGAAGTCATGCACTATCAGTGTACTGCATAGAGGTGTACATGGCTTATAGGGTGCGACTACAGTGCCAGCTTTCTGCATTGGCCCCTAAGTGCATAACTTTACACTTGTCCACACTAAATTTCATTTGCCATTTGGCCATCCAGTCTTCCAATTTCTAAATTTTTCACAATCCTCTTGTGATTTAATAACTTCAAATAATTTTGTGTCATCTGTAAATTTGATCACCTCCCTCGTTATTCCCATTTCCAGGTCATTTATGGAGATTTTAAAAAGCAATGAGCTAAGCACAGATCCCTGGGCAATGCCAGTATTCACCTTTCTCCATTGAGAAACTTGGCAATTTAGCCCTACTCGATGTCAGAGAGAGTATGTTCTTGAAACATATAGTAATCAGAACTGTCTCTTATACACTCAAAATATAAAGGAACGTGCTTGCAAAATAACTTCCAAACTTGACCAAAAACATAGCTTATCTTATCTCTACCTGGCTCCTGAGTGTCTGGTTTCCAAGTCGAGCTTCCTTTCATGAATCGATAGGTCATGTACTTTGGCCTTCAGCTCTTCTTCAGTCATTTCACAATTACTGCATTCTTATTAACTCTTAGGGGCATGTTTACTAATGGTTATCATGCATCAATAAAAGCTAACATGCACTAAATGTTGGCATGGCCCATCACTCCTATGGCAATTGCAGCACTTACCACACATTAACTTTGATTAATTCATGTTAACCTTCAGTAAGCATGCCCCTCAGTAAACTTCCACAGTTCCCTCCTTTTGTACTAGATCTATCCTTAAATCCATGGGCATCAGATACATTTGTGGGTATAAAACTGAATTATACAATGGCTATAATCACAGTAATCTGTATTACCTTTCTAGGTTTTCCATCCTGCTAGATGCCTGACCAGTAGGTAAATACTGTGCTCTATATACCTCACCTCTCAAGACTCTTATCCCAAACTTTCCCATCAACATAATAGAACTCTGGACAATGCTGGTTGCCGTTCATTAGGTGTCTTCTGTTTCCACTGGTTCTAGTGTTCACCCTGTGTTACCTAACAGGAGGTGTCCCTCAAGTTTCTGTTCTCGCTCCCCTCCTTTTTAATGTTTTTTATGAGATCTCTTGCTACATTGATACAAGATTCGTTATAAATGCTTTTCTTTATGCCAGTGATATTCTATTTGTTGCCTATTTGTCTGACTACCTTAAATTCCTGTCATTCCAAGGTGGTACTATGGCTGAGGTCCTGCTACATGAAGTACAAGTTCTTCTTTTTGTCCGTCCATTTCTCTTCTATTACTGGACACATCAATAATGCATACAGATTCCTTTAGGTATCTTGGGGTGATTAGTGATTCAGATCTCTCGTTTGAGAAACAGAAGTTCTCCATAGTGAGAACCTTGGGCTATTCGTCCTTTTATGGCTAACTCAGCGCTTAAGATTATCTCACACTTGGACTGCTGTAATATTGTGTATACTGGCATCCCCTCAGTTGGTTTATAGAAATTACAAACTCTTCAAAATACTGCAGAAGGAAGGAAGATGGCAGCAACAGACGCTCATTGATTCACCTGCACAAAGGTTTCTGAATATTTTTTCTTTGTTTCTTTTCTTTAATGCCACATTCTGGCCATAAACTCAAGGCAAAACTATTGGCAACTGAGTTGGAGATTTGTGGCCCAGTGGACTCATTCATGAGGCCCACCTGCGGGGAGAGAGCTAGGGATGGCTTGCTGGGAGCAACGAGGATAGAAAGTGACCTTTCACTCTCCCTTGGGCTCGATGTGTCCCTGAGCCCAGAGTGCTAAGAGCCTCCGATGTAGCCGGCATGGGAGATATCTGAAGCTGGGGCTGGGGAACTATCGCGGGAGGAATCTGGTCTTCTCTTCTGGTCACAGCCACCCTGTGCCAGAAGACAAGACCGGGCTGCGGGGTTTTCCACCGGAATGCTTGGAGAGTTTGGGGCTGTGGTAGAGTGGCTTGCCCGGTAACACTATCAAAAGGGTGTCTGCTTGCCCCTTCAGATTTGTGGCTATTGGACTCTGCCCAGGAGGATCCCGGTATTGGTATCCGTTCGGTTTTGGTGAGACCTCAAATGTTATTTTGGTAACTTTGTGGGGAGGTTTATTTATAGTAAGTTGGAGCCGTCTCTTTCCCTCCAGCTTCAGTTCATTTCAACATTGTTTGTTCAGACTGGCCAGAAAATTGAAACACATGATACTTTATTGGATAATTTCAAGAATAGAAATTCTACAGAAGTAAGGTTGGATCAGCTCCAAGAAAATGCTTCAACATTTATGAAAGACTCTGAGATTATACACAGAAAGCTTGAAATCCTTGAAAATGCTAATAGAAGTAGAAATTTTAAGATTTTTAATTTTCCCAAGGTTCCTTCTATTGAGGTGTTGGAACTGTTCAAGAAGTTTCTGGTTTGGGTTTTGAAGATACCATCTGAACCTGTACCTCCAATATTTAAGACTTTTTTATTTGCCTACTGCCAAAGTTAGGATGGTGAAGGCCACAAATAATCTTCATTGTTGTCCTGCAGCAGTTTGGACTTAACAGGAGTGGAGGAGTGGCTTAGTGGTTGGGACAAGGTACTTCAGGCCAGAAGGTTGGGGGTTCAAATCCCACTAGAGGACAGCAACCTTGGGCTGGAAGGACTGGGGTTTCTAGTCCCACAGGTGCTCCTTGTGGTCTTGGGCAAGCCACTTAACCCTCCATAGCCCATGTTTCCTGTAAAATAGTTATTTCCAAGTTACAATGCCCTGTTCAATGTAATTTCAGTTTGTTCAATGTAAACCACACATATCCAGGATAGCATGGTATATAAATAAACAGCTTTTTGGAGAGATCTGACTCCGAACCCAAGCTGACTGCTACTTTATTGGTCACCTTGGCTTTGGACTCAGATTGGGACTGGCTCCTAAAAATGTATTTTCTATCATTAAATAAAGTGTTTATGGGCTGCCTATTAGGATTTTCCCAGACATCTCCAGAGTCACACAGAAAAGAAGGAAGCCATTTTTGTTGTTAAAACCTGGGGTGCTTCAGCGGGGGGTGAGTTATTCTTTTTACATTTTCCTTGTAGATGCCTAGTTAAGTTGATCTTTTTTTGACCCGGAGCACCTGTCCACCTTTATTTTCTCTAAGGTGGCTGCTGTCCAATCTGCACCCTAGGATTGTCCCAAAATAAGCCCTGAAGTAGAGTTAGGGACATTTGTTTGGTATGAATATGGCTCCCCTCTGAGTCTGCTTGCTTTACTTGGTTATTGTTTCCGATTAGGATGCGCTTTTGATTTGTGCTCTTCCTTCCTTGAATTATGGTGCTGGCAGTGAATACTGTACAAACCATGGACTGCCCGAAGAACAAACCAGTCGGTACTAGAGGAGATCAAACCTAAGCTTTCTTTAGAAGCTCAGATGACAAGACTTCGACTTTCATACTTTGGACACATCATGTGAAGAGAGAGATCATTAGAGAACGACATCATGCTTGGCAAGATAGAAGGTCAACGCTAAAGAGGAAGGCCAGCAATGAGATGGATCGATACAATAACAGCAACTACGGATACCAGTCTGTCAACAATGAGCCAGCTGACTGAAGACCGAACACAATTTAGGATAGCTATCCAGAGGGTTGCCATGAGTCGACTCCGACTCAACGGCACTTAACAAAAACAACATTGCACTAAAGAAGACTCACTCACTGATCCTCAGCCTGGAGTCTGCCTTGGCCTTAGCGCTGCCAAGAGACTTTATTACTGGCGCAGTGCTTCCTGGAGCTCTGAAATGGAAGCAGCTCAGGCCGACGCTTGAGATTCCCATGGACAGTCACCCGTTCTCCAGGCAGCTTCTGCCCATGGGGCTTGGGATCCCCGCTGGCTGTCAGTAACAGCCGCGATTTCCAACATGCATTTATGTCTTTCCTCCAGTCCAGGCAGCAGTTTCTCGGGGTGTGGCACTCCGACAGTATTTATTTCTGATTTTGCCACTGTTGGCCTGCCTTCCCGCTTCTTTTTATCTCATTCGGATGAGCTTCAGTGGGAAAAAGAGCAGCGAGAAGACAGTGGTAGCCAAGAGGCAGCAAAATGAGAAATAAACACAGCCGAAGTGCCGCCCCCGAGAAACTGCTGCCTGAGGCCACCGCCTCAGTTGGCCTAATGATAGAACCGCCCCTTTCTGGTAAGGTCTATTTATGACAATCTGCTACCACCAGTATCCCAGGCCCACTTGGAATTTACTTGGAGATCTGCATTTTTAACATTTTTTTTTACAGGTCTTTTTCTTTGGAACGCTCATCCCTTGGTTCTTCATTCAGAACTCTCTTACAAAGGATTCACAGTTGTTCTTAAAACATACCTGTTTCAATTGACTTTTGGTAATTGAAGCAGAAAGACATTTTTCAATTGGCAATTAGCCTGCCATCTTTTTTACTGTTCCTCTGCTTTTGATTTTCTTTTTTCTCTTTCCTAGGTGGATTATGAAATTCTTTTCTTTTTCTGGATATAATTTAGTTTTTGGGGGCCCGATATTCGAAAGACATTTACACGGTTTACAGCCCAGTAAACCGTGTAAATGCCTTAAATGGGGATATTCAATGGCACTTCATTGAATATCCCCTTCTAAGTCCCCTATGTGCCCTGATTCTATCCAGCTAACATCGGGGCGTGTCGGGGGTGTTCCGGGGTGGAGCAGAGGCAATGACAAGAGCTAAACTGGCAGCATGCAATATCGCTGCTGCCCGGTTAGCTTCGGCGGCTTCCAGCGTGTGCGGCAATACCCAGATATTCAATGCCAGGGCTGCATATGACCCTGGTATTGAATATCCGAGTGGTTGGTGGGCAGGGCTATGTGCCTATGCGGCACAAAGCCTGCCCAAATGAATATAAGGCCCTAGGTTTTTAAAATTATAAGCTGCCTTGTAATGTGATAAAGGCAATATATAAAGACAGCAATAAACTATGAACTATAAGAGGATAGGCTAGTGTTGGAGTCTAGGAGGCCAGACTATGACATGTGCACCTTCAAGTTGTTGGTTCCACCCTAATTCAGCCATTGAATGAGGGCAATGGTTGTGTTTCTTCTTTGATTGCATTAGCCATGGGTCTTCAACAGGGCTGGTCAGGTGTGCCAGAATACCATTTTCTTCAGTGGGGGGGGGGGGGGGGAGAGTAAGCTCTGCCCCTAGGCCTGCTGATCTGCATGCAGCTGCTATCACTGGCCTTCCCCTCTCATCTGTCCGTGGAGATCCGATCGCCTGCGGGCAGACAGGAGGGGAAGACTTGTGATCGCAGAGCTCTTCCAATTTGCTATAATTTCCACCCTGGCTGCCACAATCAAATGCTCAAGGACTCCCCACATTTTAACCAGCCAAGATTGCTCTTACTTATAAAGTGAAAAAATAGCAGGATAGCTTTCCAATGGGACACCCCAAATCTCCTTCATAATCATGATAACTCCCTTCTGAAATTGTCTTACCACACTACTATCCCACCACATATGCAGCAGACTTCCACCTTCCTCCACTTCCTCCATCACAGTCCAGAGTTTACCACCCTAGCCTTAAAGAGTCTCTCCAGAGTAAGATACTACTGAAATAGAACCTTATACCCATTCTTAATTAAATTAGCAGAAAATGATAATTTGGAAATGACATTTACAATTTTCATCCACTCCTCCTTCAAGGTTTCCCCAAGGTCCCTCTCATATTTGATTATGTATTCCAATTTCCCTGTACCCTCTGAGGCTAATTCAATTCAGGGCCTATCCTGCCCATCCGGACATCCAGAATCTGGACAGGCTGGATCTGCACCTGATTCTGGTCCTGTGAGATCAGAATCGGGTACAGAGGGCCTGGATGGACAGGACATGCCCCGATTCTGGCCTGCTGTATGTCTGGATGCCATGCAGGAGCCCTGATTGGCCGCAAGCAGTATACAATACTCTTTCCCTGCTGCCCGACCCCCAATTGGGCCTGTCAAGGCTGAATCGGGTGATGGAGATCCCCCTGCTCCACTCACCTGGTTGGTACCTGCCCCACCACACTGTCCTCCAAGGTGGAATAAGTCCCCCATCTAAGACGGCAACCCCGGGGGGGGGGGGGTATTCAAAGGTATTTACATGGTTTACAGACCTGTAAACATTATAAATGCTGCTGAATGGGATATTCAGCAGCATAACATGGTTAGCGCTACTGGATATCTGCAGGTACCACCACTATACGTCCCAATGCTAAGCAGTTAACATTGGGGCATGTCATGGGGGTTCTTGGGTAGAGCAGAGGCAGCACCCATCTCTAACTGGGCAGTGGCAATATTGAGCTGCTGTCCGATTAGTAACAAGTAGGGTTGCCAACTGGCCGGTTTTCAGCCGGCCTGGCCGGTTTTTCCATGGCCAGGCCGGCTGCCGGCGCAGAGTTAAAACCGGCTTTTCTCCCAACCCGTAAAAAAAAAACACCTTCCACGGGGCGGCCCACACACCGGAGGGATTCAGAGGGAGCCGGGGAAGCCCGCGCGAGGCCCCGGCTCCCTCTATACAGCCGCCAGCGTGAAGAGCCTTTTCCTTCACGCTGGCGGCTGTTCCTGTGAAGCCGCGATTGGTGGAAAAGGTTAAAGTCAATGCCCTTTAACCTTTCCCAGCATTCGCGGTTTCACAGGAACAGCCGCCAGCGTGAAGGAAAAGGCTCTTCACGCTGGCGACTGTACAGAGGGAGCTGGGGCCTCGCGCGGGTTTCCCCGGCTCCCTCTAAAGCCTCAGACAGCCGCGGTTTTGGGGGTGGGGGGGAGGAGGCCAAGGACTGCATGGGCTGTGATGGGGGGAGGGGACCTGGACTGGAAAAGGGCTGGGGGGGGACTTGGACTGGAAATGGGTTGTGATGGGGGGGGACCTGGACTGGAAAGAAATGGGCTGTGATGGGGGGGGGGGGCCTGGACTGTAAAAGGGCTATGGGGGGGGGAGGGGACATGGACTGGAAATGGGTTTTGATGGGGAGGGGGACCAGGACTGGAAAAGGGCTGGGGGGGGGGACATGGACTGGAAATGGGTTTTGATGGGCATGGGGATCTGGAATGTAAAAGGGAAATGGGGGTGGGGGAACTTGAACATAAAATGTGCGATGGGGGAGGGAGGGGGAACTTGGACTGGAAATAGGCTGTGATTAGGGGGACTTGGACTGGAAATGGGTTGTGAAGGGGGGGGGACCTGGACTGTAAAAGGGCTATGGGGGGTGGGGGGGGACATGGACTGGAAATGGGTTTTGATGGGGAGGGTACCTGGACTGGAAAAGGGCTATGGGGGGGGGGGGGGGACACATGGACTGGAAATGGGTTGTGATGGGGAGGGGGACCAGGACTGGAAAAGGGCTATGGGGGGGGGGGGGGACCTGGACTGGAAATGGGCTATGGTGGAGGGAGGGGAAACTTGGACTAGAAATAGGCTGTGATTAGGGGGGCTAGGACTGCAAATGGACTGTGATGGTGGGGGGGAGGTAGGACTGCAAATGGGCTGTGATGGTGCGGAGGGACTCGGACTGCAAATGGGATGTGATGGTGGGGGGGGGCCTAGGACTGGAAATAGGCTGTGATGGGGTACTTGGACTGGAAATGGGCTGTGATTGCAGGGGGGGGGCTAGGACTGGAAATGGTCTGTGATGTGAGGGCTAGCACTGGAAATGGGCTGATGAAGAGCTGGAATAGGACTGGAAATGGGCTGATGTGGGGCATGGGAGAATGGGACTAGAAGGGAGTGGATGCTGGGTGGGTCTAGAACTATAAGGGAACTGATTTTGGGGGAGGACTAGAATAGATGGGGAATGAGAATGGAGAGGGGAAAAATATTTTGTGTGGAAGAAAAGTCTATGATGGGCTGGGTATTGGGAGAGTAAGAGGGGATTGAGAATGGAAGGGTGAAATTTAAATGGATGATAAAGGAATAAGGAAAGAATTGGGGGAAAGACCAAAAGGGAAGCAATCAGTATGTTAAAGCAGAAATAGAGAGAGAATGGAAAACATCTAAAAGAGAAGAAAGGACAAATGGATAGCTCGCAGAAGACACGAAGAAACCAGAAGAAAGTGACTGGAGCAATTGCAACTGAAAAATAAAACGCCCAAACAGAAGGTAGAAAAATACTTTTTATTTTGAATTTATTAGCTGGAATATGTCTGGTCTGGGAAGTGTGTATTGATAACATCTTTGCGTTTTTGTTTAGTGCAAGAGGAAATTACTTTATAGTTTTATTTCTCCAGTGTTGTACATTTCATGTTTGGATTTTGGGGTTCCCAGTTTAATTATTATCTGACCAAGGAAGTTAGCCTACATGTATCCTTGGTAATTTTTGTGGGTGGGGCTGGGGGTGGGAGCAGGGGTGGGACTAGGGGCGGAGAATGGGTGGAGCATGGCGAGCCACAGGTGTCGGGTTTTTCTCGGTGAAAAAGTTGATAACCCTAGTAACAAGTAGGTAAAGTCAGGTGCAGAAAAGGCTGGCCTAACTTTTCCTGTGGAAGTTAACTGGGCAGCGGCTCAATATCAGCACTGCCATTTAGTTTCTGGCTTCTCTAGCAACTCAGATATCCAATACCAGTGGCCGGATATGGCTCCGGCATTGAATATCTGGGGTTAGAATTCAGTGTCGATGGCTAGGCACTTTACAAGTGCTAGCCGCCACCACTGAATATCGCCCTCCAGGTTTCAAAGAGCTGCCAAACCCAAATGTTAACTAGAGACATAGACAATTTACGTGCCTTCAAATGTGTCAGTTAGAGCAGAGGAATAGCCTTTATGTCCCAACTTCTTCTTTTCGAGGGCCACACCGTAAGCAAGAAGGGAGCCGAATCATCCATAGTTATTGGCCCTTGCCAGAGCAGTTCCAGCATCTGAGGAAGACTCAGTGACTGCCCATCCAAGAAGTCCATCAGGTCCGCATACCAAGACCTCCAGGGTCAATCTGGCGATGCCAGACTCACCCAGCCCGGGTGCCTCTCTATCCTGCGCCAAACTTTGCCCAAAGCATCTAAGGAGGAAAGACATAGAACAGCTCCATCTAAGGCCAAAATGAACTACAGCATCTATGCCTTTGGTCTTTGGCTCTCATATTCTGCTGAAGAAACTCTCTGCTTAAGTATTTTGATGAGAGACCATCGGATTGAAAACTGGTTGATTCCATTGCCTCTCCAGCAATGGAAAGCCCTAGAGTTCAAGACCCACTCTCCCGGATCAAGAAGGTGACAACTTAGGAAGTCTGCTTAAATGTTATCTATGCCAACAATGTACATTGCTGACAAAGCCAGCAGATGACTCTCCACCCAGAGGTAAAGCAGCATCACCTCTTCTGCTACTGCTACATTCCTGGTTCCAACCTGCTTGTTCACATAAGCTACTACTGTAGCATTGTCAGACATCATCTGAACTTCTCTCCAATGAAGACGGTCCTGGAAACTGAATAGCACCAACTGAATCGCTTGTGCTTCCAGTCTTTTGATGGGCCAGGATGCCTCCCATTTGGATCATGTACCCCTGAGCTATTTGGCCCTGGAAATGAGCTTTCCAGAGTCACAGACTGACATCCATTGTTACAATGATTTATTCAGGGGGGCTCTAAGGCCATCCCCTTCAATAGATGATCGGGAGAGTTCCACCACTCCAGTTCCCCTCTTGACCATCTGTGAGAGGGGAAACTGTACTTTGTAATCCTGAATCTAGGGAGTCCATCTGGACAGAAGTGCTCTCTGCAGAGGATGCATGTATGTGCTTCTCTAGGGAATGAGACTGAGGACCGCCGTGGTTTTTTCCAGTAAGTGTAAGTAGTCCCAAACTCTCAAGAGTGCTCTGGGCACAAAATCTGGAAAGCTGCTCCCACAACTTTAACTCTCTCTTCTGTTAGAAATGCCCTGCTCAGCTGAGTATCAACATGAGTCCCCAGATACTCCAAAGATTGGGAGAAAACAAGCTGACTTTTGGAATAATTCATCACCCAATCCGGTTTTTCTAACAACTGAAGTATTGCCACAGTTTCTGCCCATACTTCCTCTTTTTTCAATCTGCTCATATTAACCAGTTGTCCAACCAGGAATGCACCTTTATCCCTTGTTTGTGCAAAAAAGGCAGCCACCACTTTGATCACCTTGGAAAATGTTTTTGTGGCTGTAGCGAGCCAGAAAGGCAAGGCCTGAAATTGAAAGTGATGTCCCAGTACACAAAAATATAAAAATCTCTGTGACTGTAGACAAGTGGGAATGTGAAGATATGCTTCAGAAAAATCCAGCAAGGTCAGAAACTCACCTTTCCTGACAACTGCCCAAACTGATAACAAAGTTTCCATGCAAAACCTGGGTACATAGTGTCTTATTGCCTCTGTGGAAATCAAGTATGAACTAAAACATAACTTCCTTTTAGGAACCATGAAGTAGATGGAATGACGGCCATTTTCCTAGTCCTACACTGGTATGGGAATTATAGCTCCCAGTTGCTGAAGGCGAGTCAAGGTTTCGAATACTGCTACCTGCATTGCCACAGAACCACATAGGGATTCCAAAAAGACATCTGAAAGGGGTTCTGAAAATTCTAGCATATACCCTCTATGAATCACTTCAAAAACCTACTAATCCAAAGTGATTCAGGTTCACTCCAAGTAAGAAAAACGCAGTCATCCTCCAACACACATCACCTCGGAGTGGGTCAGCCGTGACTCATTAGGAATTCTTAGAATCTCCAGCACAGGCTCTTGCCATGTCCCAGCCATTATGTACTCCTTGAAAGGACTGGTTCTTCCTGAATTTATTGATAACATAAGAAGAGTAGGAAGTTGAAGACATTTGACCCAAGTGGTTTGACCCCAGTCCCTAGAATGAGAGTGATTAAAAGAACCTTTGCTGGTAGTATGAGGACAATCCTCCGGAAGGCAATGGGGTTTGACCTCACCCAAATTTTTAACCAGCTTCTCCAAATATTTTCCAAACATGAATCAACCTTGGAAGGATAACCTTCAGAGGCATGTCTTAGAATATGGGTCAACTGACCAGTGTCGGAGCCAGACTATTTACGGGCCACTAACACAGATGCCATCAACTTGGAAGTAATGTGAATGTCATAGAAAGTATGAGATGAAAAGGTTGATACAGATTTCAACATTGCAAACTCTTGAGACTCTGGAAGCTGCTGTCTCCACTGGAGCAGGGCCTTAGTGACATAGCTACCACAAATGGCTGCCTGCATCTCCAGAGTGGAGAAAACAAAGGCTTGCATCAATAGAAGTTCTACCTTCTGATCCTGGGAGTTCTTCAAAGCCAAACCACCTTCCACAGGAATAGTGATTGTCTCAGTCACTATTGCCACCAAGACATCCAACTTTGGTAAATGGAACAACTGGTCCAAATTGTTGGCAGGTAGGGAATAGATCTTTCCCAGAAATTAAGAGTCCTTCAACACTGACTCAGGAGTGTCCCATCCAGTGATAACCATCTTGCATAGAACTTGATGCAGGCCCTCCAAGATGGGATCATCTTGCTGCACCTCATCTACCATCGGCTCCACAATTCAGAGAGTCAAAGTCATCTGAGCTATTAAGGTCCTCTCTATGAAAAAGGCAAATGACCAGGGAGTCATACCCCTCCTCTGGGGATTCCTCCCCCTCCTCGAGAGATAAACTGCCTGAAGGCAGCAATTCCCCTTCCTCATTCTCCAATCCCAATCCTCACTCAGGAGAGAGACCAGACTGGCACTCTTTTGGTCCTGCACCAGAAATTTCTCTATCCCCTTCAGCATCAGCACTTGGTCTCTGTGTTGCAGAACCTCCCAAGATGGAGAACAACTGCAGATCCTGCTGTAAACCACAAGTAAGATTCTTAAAGAATTGTTCTTCTAATACTGAGGAGTCAGAATTTCAGTGATCTGGGTTTCCTTGTCCCCCTGCTCAGCTGAAGCCTGTTCCACAACTCCAGTCTGCCCAGGAGACTCGCAACCAATGGCCAAAATGGCCACTGTTCCTGCTGGCAGGAACAAATCTGCAGCAGTTCCCTTAAGTTCAGTGTGCAATTAGGAATATATGAAAAATGAGATTTACAGTACCTTGTCTCTACCATAATAAATCCCTCCAGGTTGAGAGATACATTGATTTTGAGTGTGCTTATGACCCTGATGAAGCCCCTTGTGGGGTGAAAGCATCAGCCAGGTTGGGTTGCATATATAACAACTGAGGAAAATCAGTATCGGTATTGCTGGGATTCATTATGGTGGAGACAAGATCAGTCTCATTTTTCATCTATTCCTAACTAGAAGATAATGAATTTTATATTAATTCCTAAAAAGGTATAACAAGGAAAAATGTGATGTATATTAATAAATAGTCAAGGAAGTACCAATTTTTCAGGGAGCAATGCTAAATATCAAGTCAAAGTAGATTTGAACATAGGGCCCCATTCCGATCGGGGCCCGTCCGGATGTCCAAAATCTGGACAGGCTGGATTTCCATCCAATGCTGCACCTGCAGTAGCTAGACATTCCCAAGGGAGCAGAATCGGGTGCAAAGGAACTGGACAGGCAGGGCGGGACCTGATTCTGTGCCACAGGATGGACAGCTCCCACCCCATCTAACCCAGCCGAAGCACCTGCATGGAGCCCCAGTGCCATGGCTTTGTATCATCATGGCACCGGTACACCATGAAACAGCTCTGATCCACCACACAAGCAAGAAGATCATGTTCCTCACAGCCCAACTCCCAACAGAGCCTGCCAAGCTTGGGATCAGGCTGCGGGGAGCCTCCTGCTCTGCTCACCTGGTCTGGGGGGGTCCTGCCGCAATGGCCACCGATGTTGGGGGGACTTATTCCACCCCCGAGGTGGAGTAAGACCCCTGTCTACTTCTTGAGGCCCAGACATACATGGCTGCGACCGGAATTGTTCCTGTATGTCAGGGTCAGGGTCCCACCTCCACCCCGCCCACGCTCCTCCTCCTGCTCTCTCCCGCCTGTCCCCATCTAGAGTTCCCCGCACATCTCCTGTGTATGTGCGGGGAGCTTTGGGTACGGAATCGTACATCCCCGCTATTCCAACATCAGAATGACCCCCATTGTGAAGAAATCTGAGCTCCTTTTTTGGACTTTATTCTGTGAGTGATGGTGCAATGACGTTAGTATAGTGTTCTTGCAATTATTCTTCATTGGACATTGCTTGTTGCAAGAATTTCAGTCTTTGGGGCAACATTTTTAATTACAGTTCAGAGACAGGTAGGGAGGAATGGCCTGGGGACAGCAATCTCAGGCCGGAGGGAATGGGGTTTCTAGTCCTATAGACACTCCTTGTGGCCTTGGGCAAGCCACTTAACCCTCTGTTACCTCAGGTATACGTAGATTGTGAGCCCTTTGGGGACAAGGGAATGTATCCTGTACCTGCTTGTAGTGATTGTAAACCGCTCTGATGCCCCTCAGCCTGGGTGGTATATCAAGAAATCACATCAACATTTTGTTCCAGTTACTCTGAGATGCCAAGGGTAAATCATCCCCAAAAGTGAGATTTATGGCGCCAGAGAGTGAGACTAGTCTTGAGTGAGATAGTTGCAGATGATGCATCCAAGATATTGTATAAAGTGAGAAAAATTTAAATTTGCTGTAGTTGTGCAAATGAACAAAGCAGCATAAAATATTTGCTCTTCTCTGGAACTTCTGAAAGGATACAGACATAGAGGAGGCAATATGGGTAAATTCTCTGGGCTGAAAATTGCTCTCCACTCAGTGGTTAAAAGTATGTGCATAGCTTTCCCAGCCCCTGTGCTTGTAGGTACAGGGAAAAGGGATGGTGCAGGAGACAGCAGTACCAAGGAAGATGAGCTCAGATTTCTTCCTACTGACTGTGCAGAGGCTTTAATGAGTGAGAGAAGGGTCTCAAAGAATGTGAGTTTCAAATGAATGTGACATTCTCTTAATGAGTGAGACTTGGCTTCTCTATCCTCCAGCAAGTTCTATATTTGCAATTGTATTTTGAAAACAGCTTTACAGAGTTTAAGAAGTGGCTTGTCCTCATGTATGAAAGTGAATGAATGTTTATCTATCTATAGTCATGCAGTATGATATGCAGAGAGGATAGAATATTCCCAAATATTTCTTGCAGTTTGGATTATTTTGGTTGCAATATGCATTATTCATCAACTCCTGGGGAACATACATGCAATGAGACTTTTCTTTCTTCTAGAAAAACCTGGGTGCTGCCCAAACAAAGGACTTGTGAAACAGAAGAAAAATGAGTGCTCAGATAAATGCAAAATTGACAGAGACTGTCCTGGGAATGAAAAGTGCTGCTTGCAGACTGAAGGACGTGTTTGCCTGGTATCAGATCTTTTTGCTTTTATTATTAAGATATAATATATAATTCTGGAAAATCCACACTCTGGGGCATGTTTACTAAAGGGCATGCTGTTAGCGTACATTTGAGCTGCAAAACTCTGCCATTAGCCTGTTGGTAACATGCTGCAACATGATGACTGGCACATGGGTGCATTTACCGCCGTCTACTGAGGTGGCATTAAGTGCAGTCATGCTAATGGCAACATTTGCAATTAGTGTGTGCCCATAATGCCCACGCTAAGAGCGATTCACCATTAATGCCCATGTTATGCCCCTAACCCGTCCAGTCCCTGCTCTATTGCATGCTAACTGCTTCGTGCAGGATTTTTACCACGCAGCAAACCCTGCGCTCATGGGTAGCGCGATTTAGTAAACATACCCATCTGTGTTTTCATGTTATGGCAGGTCCATATGGCAGGAGAATGCCAATCAGTAAAGCACCAATTAGCTCTACTACATTCCTAAATATACTTTGTGAAATTGCCAAATCAATACATGGTACAATATAGAAATAAGCACTGTAGGATTGTTTTTTAAGAGTTACGAGAGTTTTAGAGCTGAACAGGCTCTCCTAGAAGATCCAGTGTTAGCAGATGGGTTACGGTAGGCCCCTTGCTGTCTGCTAATGAGCAATCAATGTTGCTATAGCTTCCTTTATTCTCTTCTCTTTTATACCACCTACCAATAGGATTAGGAATAGAGAAGGAAGAAAACAAGATAGGAGGAAGAGAAATAATGGAAAGGGATATTTTACTGCTCACCTTCTGAAAACTGGCAAATAAAAATTTTAATCCCTAGTTTTCTCTGATGTGCAGGTACATGTTTGAATTACCTTTTATTCGTCCCTTTATGGATTGTAGTACAAGCCATCAAGAAGCTACAGATTTCAATGGGAATCTGTGGACGATCTGTCTGTAAAGGAGTAAAGCTGACTGAAGGCACATATAGTGCTTAAGAGAGTACTGCCGAAATCTGCAACAGTAGTATAATAGGTACACTACTTGTCAAACTGATTGACAGGTGAGATAAAGATGGCATCAGCCAATCAACGTTTACTTCCGGGTTATGTCCTGCCCATGCTTTTAAGTTGTCTTCAGGGGAAATGAAAAATGAGACCACTCCAGATATAATGATTTGCCAGTTATGATCCACTGTGCATTTGGGTAGTTCTAAGGGGATCATTAGTCAGGAAGTTTGCAGATTATGATGTTACCACTGTGCTACTTTTGATACCTGAATGCAACCCACATCGAGCTACCACTGAAAAGGTGTGAACTAAATCTAAATCAGTGAATCTGGATTATGTTTTGTATAAGATCTAAGGTGGGTGTTTTTTTACATAGAGTTCATTATCTTGGCTTTGCTTGCTTTATCTTTCTCAGTCTCCTTTGCAACTTCTGAAGAATTCCAGCCATTGAATAACATGTGGAACATGGCCAGGCCTGCCTAAAATCGCGTCACCTTGCAGGAGAGTCTCTTCCAGATACAAGGAGTTGGAGCCTGGCAGACATTTTCCAGAAATATTCTAGTAGCTGATAAATGTTTCTTTTTCTGTGACATTATGGGGCTGATTCTATCTAGGGTATGTGGGCAGTCCCTACTCTAAAAGAGTTAGGTGTGAGAATAGGCACACTTTGGTTATTATTCTGCAAAAACACATGTAAGTGCCAACATGTAAGTTCCATAGGGGTGAACATGGTGACAGCGCTTGGGCACAGCATAGGCGAGGCCCAATTCTACCCAAATAAGTTACAGAATACTATGACTTACCATGCGTGCACTTACAGAGCCTTAACTGCTGCGGCTAGATTCAGGCGTGTCTGTGCGTCCCTATTCTATAAAGTACTTTATAGACTAGGCCCTAGCTATGCCAAGGCAACATGCTTTGGCTGCGCACAAGATTATAGCATTACCCTCTATATGGATGCGAAAGCTGGACCTTAAAGAAGCAGGATAGGAGGAACATTGATGCATTTGAATTGTGGGATTGCTGGCATCTCTTATGATGACCATGGACAGCCAAGAAGACAAACAAACAGATTCTAATCCAAATTAAGCCAAACCTTCACTTAACTTCAGTCTGGCTATCTGACCTTTATCATATTGTGGGCACATTATGAGATGACTAAACTCATAAGCATTCAATTATGCTTGGAAAGGTTGAAGGCAGAAGATGTCAAGGATGGCCTGTAACAAGATGGATCAACAATATCACAGTAACTATGATTGTATCTCTGAGCAAATTTGGCTGCAAATGGAAAATAGAATGTTTTGGAGATGGTCATCAACTTCAATTCAAAGGCAATAATACTAATACTTGCAAAAACAGCACTACAATATCGAATAAACTTAACCAAAAGCACACAACACCTGAATACACTAACTATTACTAATAAAGTTAACTCCATTAACCTCATCTACAGAGCACCAAATGCTGTTTCAGATGAACTCTCAGACATCATTGACTTAGCCTGTAACCCAGAAGACCCCTCCAAACCAAACTGGTTGTTAGGTGACTTTAATCTGGCTTCTACTCAACCTGCCTTAGCCAATCTTTCTTAGAAGCGATGACTGACCTCAGCTACAAGCAAGTAGTGACAGATCCTACCCATCAAAGTGGAAACCTCTTGGACCTAATCTTCATCCCTCAGCATGACATGATTGTGATGAACAAAATTGAACTCTCTATTACCCCCGTCCCTTGGTCTGACCATAACCTAATAACTTTTCAGATACCAGCGTGTCAAACCACAGACTACCCCCTAAACTCAACTGGATGCAAAAGATCTACAAGATTCAAACAACTAGACAATGAGGACTTTAAAAACAATGTACTCCCAAAACTTGCCCAACTATCAACTAACCTCAATGATATTGTACACAACTGGAACAATACCCTTTCCTCATACTCTCATCTTCCAGCTATGATCAAAAAGCCGACACCTGACAACCGAGTTGCAAAAAAGCAGTCTGCCCCATGGTTCTCCCACAAACTACGTACCTCACTCCTCCACCTCAGAAAGCTCGAGAGAAAATGGAGAAATACATGTAATTCCTCTGACCAAACTACCTACTTAGAACATCTTAAACGACATCGTGAATCAACTTGGGCTAAGAGAAAAGAATTCCATGCCGATATCCTCAGCCGCTCACTGAATAAACCAAGGGAATTATTTAATCTAGTAAAGTCCTTTATCAATTAACCATCCCCACCACAACAAGAAGGGATTCAACCCCAAGCCTATGCGAACTATATTCAATCCAAAGCAATAAAAACAAACACTGCAACACCACAAGAACCTGTCCAGACTTCCCATCCGCAGTCTTCAATCACCATAAGAACATAAGAACATAAGATATGCCATACTGGGTCAGACCAAGGTCCATCAAGCCCAGTATTCTGTTTCCAACAGTGGCCAATCTAGGTCATATGTACCTAGCAGTTTCCCCAAGAGACACAAGTTCCACAATGCTTGTACTGGGTCAAGCATTGATATCTTCGGTCACTTCTTAATAATGGTTTATGGACCTTTCCTCCAGGAACTTGTCCAAACCTTGGTTTATGGACCTTTCCTCCAGGAACTTGTCCAAACCTTGTCCAAAGCAACCTCTCACCACCCTCTGCAAAAACCATAAATGAAGTTATCACCTCCATCAACACAACAACTGCACCAACTGACCCATGCCCAGCACACTGGATAAGAATTATGCGCACAGAACTCAGCCCATTTATAGCTAACATAGCGAAGCTATCATTTGAATCCAGCATCTTCCCAGATGCTCTCAAACATACATACATCCGCCCACTGCTAAAAAACAACCAACTTGATCCAAAGAAGGAAGACTTATACCGACCAATCTCTAGTATCCCATTACTTCCGCACCATCTTCCAAGCTCTGGTCACACCGCACTTTGATTATGCTAACATAATACTCCATGGCCTGCCAAAGATAACAATCAACCCTCTACAATTAGCCATGAATGCAGCAGCCCGTGTCCTCTGTGGATCATCAAAGTGTGAGCACATCTCCCCCATTCTAGAGAAGCTTCATTGGCTCCCAATAAGCTGCAGAATCCGATATAAGGCCATCCTTACTACCTTTAGGGCCTTCAATAATATTTCTCCAGCATCCATCTCTGATCTCATCACACACACACAACAAACAACAGATCCAGGAGATCTCCAGCCGTTGACACCCTACTTATACCAAAGGTTTCCATAAAAGTTAACCAGTCATCCATCAATAGGTCATTTTCGAACTATGCTCCTAGGTGTTGGAACAAACTCCCTCCCAACATCAGAGCAATTAAAGACATTAAACAGTTCAAAAAAGCCCTTAAACACCACCTTTTCATCACACACTTTATACACCTAAACACCCCTTCCTCTCCCCCGCCTTCTCAACCTCATACCTACCCTAACTAACTGCACAGATTATATATATTACCTACATGTATTTTGCTAGAAATGTATATGATTTCCCTGTTTACTTCCATGTTATTATTCCTGTTATTTGTAAAATAGGTCTGATATATCTGACCAGTGTTATATTGTTTCAATGTAAACCGCACTGATGACAAATAGCGCGGTATATAAGAAATTTTAAATAAATAAATAAATCAGCAGCAGCTGATAAATTTCCATATTTCTTTGTCTAATAATGCTTTAAAGGGAATATCAGCATATTGTATTTGCCTATGTGAGATGAGGTGGCATGTTGAACTTACACTTCATACAGTGTGCATTTAAGTTCAATGGACTCAATCTGTACCTGAGGCATAATCCTGCTTCACAGGTCATGCTGACCTTCTATATGCTTTAGTCTGCACTTTCATTAATACATAAGGCAGTGGCGTAAATTCTGCCCAAGCAGCCCCCACAATGTGAGGGGGGAGCCCGGGCAGAAAGGGGGCCCACACAGTGGCAGTAAGGCAGTGGGGCAAATGTCATCATGTTTGCTGTGCTACCTCTGCTCTTGTAAGTTTGCCGCTGGCCCGGTGGCTGTTCCCTGCCGGACTGAAGTCTCACAATAACAGCCACACCATGAAATTTTGGCACAGCAAGGAGCAGCTGCCGGGTCTGCGGCAAACTTACAAGAGTTGAAGCAGTGCAGCAAACACATTGAAGTAAGTTTTCCGCCACCCCTGCATGGGGGGGGGGGGGCTGCCACACAAAGGGCACTGCCCGCAGGGGGGTGTGTACCACTGCGACAATGGGGCACCTCAGTAAAATTTTGTTTGGGGCCTCTCATTGTAACTTATGCCACTCCTTTAAGGTGTAAGAACTAATTTCCTGAGGTAATGTGGTGGCCTTCTTTCCTGTTCTCTTTCTCTGTCTGGCCCTGTGTAATGATCACAAAATGAGTTACTGTACTAGTTTAATAATAAGAAAAATAAAACTTAATGAAAAAGGTGACACTATCCAACTTCCCTCCTGGATGTTCCTGTGACCTTAGGTAAGTCATGTTGGGGTTTTTCTGGACTTCCCCTACGATTATTTGGGGAATTTTCTAATTTTGTATTTTGGCTGCAATGTCCGCCCCAACATCCATAAAATGTATATACAGGACCTAAACAAATTGCTCGTGCCACCGTAAGAGCACAGGAACTTTTTTATTTATCTTGCCAGATCTGTAACACCACAAGCTTTGCTTTAACTTATAAGGTACAAATTTCAATATCAATCCATAGCATCAATACATCTATAACAAGCAAAGCACCTGACTTAAGTTTAAAGGGTCCTGGAGACAGAGAGAAAGCCTCACTCTAGTGAGATCAGCCCATGTCTGTATATCTATCTGAATTTCTCTGCTATATTTATATCCACTTTTAAGCTTGAGACAAATCTACTACTAATATGCATATTCCCTTCCTTTCATGTTCCCTATCAAGCAAATCTGCTCCTTAATATCTGCCCTCCCTTCTTTTCTCCTGTGGCATCCTGTCTAAAATCATTCTCATGGTAATCTTCATAGCTGTGTGCTGATTCTGGTTCCTGTAGATAAAGTTGGCTCCTATAGATAAAGTTCTTCGTTTTTCCCCTTTGATCATTCAAGGGGCCCAGGTGACAGTTTTGTCACTAGCTGTGTAGTTCTCATTGTCTCAGCTCTGAGTCAGGATATTAGCTTATTCCGTAGTTCCACACTGCTATTTCTGCAGTTTTAGTGTGAAAAGATTAAAAGGTCAGCAGGCTTTTTCCTTCTTAGGCCTGGAGCTATAGACGTCCCTAGCTGTACCCCACCTGACCATGCATGGGAAGAGGAGGCGTTTTAAGGGTTTCTCAGATCTCTCAATCCAGTCCTTGGGGCACACCCAGCCAGTCATGTTTTCAGATAGATCTGCATGTACTGCCTCTATTGTGTGCAAATCTATCTTATGCATGTTCATTGTGGGAATCCTGAAAACCCAAATGGCTAGGTGTACCCTGAGGAGTGGTTTGAGAACCATTGACCTAGATAGCTGGAAACCTATATGAGTGCCAGCCTGCGTCTACCCTTCTCCCTGTTTTTGTAGGTGATTACAACAGCATGATCTCTGTATACAGAAAAATGGAACCACTTAGATAATACTTGTTATTTTCTATCTCAGTTTCCCAAATAAAGTATCCTTGCATGCAACTACAGAAGAGTGCTGAGTCATTTTATATTCACAATAAGTGCTTCTTCTTGAGGTATTGGAGTGCCTGTTGCACACACCTGGTTTTCACCTTGAACAACAGGATTGGGCCAGACTGGTGCTATCATGCCAACAGGAATAAAGTGGAATAAAATGGCAATCACATTACTTTGTCTATGTTGAATAAAGAAATAGTACAGCATTTTTATTTTGGCTTATTTATGTTTTTTTGGTATACAGTTTCTTCTGCAATTTACCATTTACTTGAGAGTTCTTAGGAGCAACCTATGAACATAATGAACAGGTATAATGGCAACGTCTTTCAATAGGCTTCTGATATATCACCTGTGATGCTAGGTCAAACCAATGGTCATCAAGCCTAGTATCCCATCTCTGACGGTGGCCATTCCAGAGAACTTGGAAGTACCAAGTAGATCCTAATGGGAGGGATCCATTCCTTCACTCCCAGAAGCATGAGGTGGTGCACTTGTTAATGGACCTATCCTCCAGAACTTGCCCAAACTCCTTTTAAACCCATCTATACTATCAGCCTTGACCACATCCTCTATCAACAAAGGTCACAGCTTAATTGTGCATTGACTGAAAAATAAATTTCTTAAATTTGTCTTAAAGCTGCTGCTGGTTTCAACCCCAAGTCCTTATACAGTAGTACAAAAAGAGTAAACAATCATTCCCTATTAACTTGCTCCACACCAACTCTGATTTCCTAAATCTCTATCATATCCCCTCCTCATTCATCTCTTACCCAAGACGAAGAGCCCTAACCTTCTTAGTCTTTCCTCATAAGGGAGCAGTTCCATCCACTTTATCATTTTTGTGCTGTAACCCACCTCTGGTTGCTTTAGCCAGTGGGAGAAGAGGGTTCGGCGTAAGAAATAAATAAGGCTCCTGACAGGACTGTGCTCAAAATGATTTTTTGCCAAACAGCTCAGTAAAGACATTTTTCCAAGGTCTCTGTTCCAGCACAGCATATTATACAAGGATTACAAAAGGCAATTTTCTAAGGGACCTAAGCATGTAAACCAGCATTTTACATATTTGAGTAGGTGCTTATAAATAGGGCCCCAGCAATAGTATTAGCACCCCCATTCTCCAAGGCAGAGCAACAGCCCCCCAGTCTCCTGAATCATCAATTATCCCCCTCCCCCAGGGCCGGCGCAAGGACATGAGGCACCCTAGGTGTTTATGTTTATGTTTATTTGAATTTGATATACCGCTCAGACCAAAAGGTATTAGAGTGGTTTACAATACTACATCATTTAAGGAAATAAGAAAAGAACGCCATGAACCTCATTTCTTGTGCCTCCACCCCCCATTGTGGCATCCATTGCCACCGCTGCCGCCCCTCTCCAGGATGTGTAGTGGTGGCAATCATGGAAAACAGCCCCGTGGTGCTTACCTTTAAGCTTCAGCACTGCGGGGCTGTTTGCTTGCACCCCCTCCAACACCCAATGGTGACTTCCTGTTTGCAAACAGGAAGTTGGCATCGGGGGGTCCGAGTGGGCAGGAGCAAACAGCCCCACAGCACCAATGTTTAAGGTAAGCACTGTGGAGCTGTTTATGGCCATTGATGCTGCTATAGGTCTAGAGAGAGGCAACAGTGGCAGCACTGGGTGCCCCTGAAGGCCCGATGCTCTAGGTGACTGCCTAGTTTACCTAATGGTACCTCAGGCCCTGTCCCCTCTCAGCTCCCTGCATCAGCCCCCTTACCTACCCACAATGACAGGTACTTATGCTTTTTGCTCCTGCCACTCCTCTGCTGTTCCTTCTGCAGGAAAGGGTTTGAAACCTGAACAGGAAGTGCCTGTTATTTCAAACCCCTTCTAGCAGCAGGGAGAAGCAGCAGAGTGGCAGGAGCAAAAAACAATCTCCCACCACTGCTGAAGGACTCCGTGTTCAGCTTGTTGTTTCAATGGCATCCCCTGGCTGCAATGACAGCTGATGGGTGATGTCATTGGAGCACATGGAATGGGCCATTTTCAAGCATTTTTTGTTAAAACTGACAACTCCAGATTCCATTGGGAGGGGGGAGGTTATCAAGGTTTTTTGGTTATAACCGAAAATCAGAAGCCCTACTTATAAAGTTTGCATAGACAAGTCCTAGCACCTACTTTTATACCATGAACATGTGCTGTAAGCATTCCTACGGCAGAGAACAGAAAGAGCAGGATGGGATTGGCACTTATATAGTTGTTTATGAAAATACACTTATACAGTGTGCATCAATTCAAATTGGTGCAGACATGCACATAATTACACCTGCCTTGGAGCAGGTGTAAACATATGTGCACACCTTCCTTGGGGTAATTTTATAAAGTCACTTTACCTACCATTGTCTCGGAAGAAAAGGCCTGGCAATCTACTTCCAGTCATCCAACCATCTGTTGCCTCAGGTACTAGATTCTAAGTCCACTCGGGCAGGGAAATAACTTGTAACTCATCTTGAACTAGGATTTGGAAAAGTCAAGTAATTAAATTTCAAATACAATCCAAATCTTCCTTTTTTTTAGTTTAAATTATCTTTATTGATCACATTTGGAAATTTAAATACAAAAATAACTGATAACCAATTTTTTGTTCCACTGAAATGGTTGGATCTTTCAGCTGTGACCCTTTCAAATTTGTAAGATTGGCACACCAAGTTTCACCATATATGGAGGCTCAACTCTGATCCTTCCAATTATTAAAGATTAGTTTAATGGACAACGAGAGCAAAAAGGATAGCAAGTAAGCTGCATCTGTATACAACGGGGAATGGAGAGTTAAAGATTTCCATAGAATAATTTCATGTCAATTGCTCATGTATATACAAAATGGCACAAATTCATTCCCACACCTCTTGCCAAAGAGATATAATATTGGGGCAGCAGAACAGCAAATGACATGCGAACCTTACAAGACCAGCAAAACCCCATAGCTTTGTGGTTAAGTTTAGTTGTTTTCATTGGTGTCCACACAGCCTGATGTCAGGCTCACTGGTCTGTAGTTTCCTGGATCACCCCTGCAGCCCTTTTTAAAAATTGGCGTTACATTGGCCATTCGCCAGTCTTCAGGTATTACTACAGACGTTTTTAATGATAGTTCACAGATTAATAATAAAATAGGCATGCAATCTCATATTTCAGTTCTTTCAACACGCTTGGATGTATACCATCTGGTCCAGGTAATTTACAGTACTACTCTTTAGTTTATCAAATAGTTGTAATACATCTTCCCAGTATTTCTTTCAATTCTTCTGATGCATCACCTTTAAATACCATTTCAGTCATGGGTAACTTCTCTACATCTTCTTCGGTAAAGACTGAAGCAAAGAATTCATTCAGTTTCTCCGCTATGGCCTTGTTCCCTCTTAGTGCCCCTTTTACCCCTCTATCATCTAATGGTCCAACTGTCTCACAGTTTTTTTTGCTACAAATGTACCTGAAAAAGTTTTTATTATGCATTTTTGCTTCCACGGCAAGCTTTTTTTTCAAATTCTCTCTTTGCCTGCTTATCAATGCCTTGCAACTAACTTGCCAGTGCTTAAGTTGTTTCCAATTTTCGACATTTGGCTCCTTTTTCCATTTTCGGAAAGATGCTATTTTGGCTACAACAGCCTCTCTGACCTCACCTTTAAACCATGCTGGCAGGTTTTTGGACTTCCTTCCACTTTTCTTAAAGCGTGGAATACAGCTGGTCTGGGTTTCCAAGATAGTATTTTTAAGCAACGCTCATGATTTATGTAAATCTCTGTCCTTTTCAGCTGCTTCTTTTATTTTTTTCTTAACTATTTTCCTCATTTTATCATAGTCTCCCTTTTGAAAGTTAAAAGGTAGTATTGTGGATTTCCTTGCCGTCCTTCCTCCATTAAATAAAATGTGATCATGCTATAATCACTATTGCCAAGTGGCCCCAAAACTCTTATCTCTTGCACCAGATCCTGTGTTCCACTAATGACTAGGTCCAAAATGGCTTCCCCTCTTGTCAGTTCATGAACAAAGGAGAATATAAAAATGAGTGACACACTTTTTAGCAGAAAAGACCCATTTAGATAAATCTTTAATAAGCCACTCCTTAGACGACTCAGACAGATTTATTTTGCTAGCAAGGATGGCATGCTATCAGGGGTAGCCCAGGGGTAATGCGGGGCCATGTGCAGAGACTCATTGTGGGGCTTCATTTGTGTATCCACTGGACCCCATTTGCATAAATTTAATTAATTTTATTATAAAATGTATATGTTGCTCATCTAAAATTTTAGGCGACTTTCAAAAGAGCCCTTCACAACCCTATTTTTCTCCTGGCAAGGGACTCAGGGGAATGTTTACTAAACATTAATGTGCATTAAGTACCACTGTGCAAACAGAAATAAATGGGTGTTCCTGCACCTAACGCATATTAATATTTATGAATGTGCATTAACTTTCAGTAAACATGCCTCTTAATGAATGTATGAATACCATTTGCATGGGCAGTGAGGATAAGGAAAGGCTGCCAGATTTCTACATTACTATACTCCTGTGCCAACTGCCAGGCACATTAGGAAGTACTATAAACCCTGCTCATTTAGAAGCCATAGCAAACCTGCCGTATCATAACAGCACTACCACGACTTACAAAGCACCAAACCCTACCTATCAAAAGGCAACACTGCAAATATTAAACCAATACATCTCAGAGAATACCAATACATCTCCTACTGGGGAAAGAGAACAAGTGGCACTGTCAAATAGAAACTACATGAACACAATACCTCAGCTCGGTTACATATGCAGAACACAGACCATCACCAAACAAAGAACAAGGGAGTATAATTTAGAAATATGAAGACAATAATTAAACTGGGAACCCCAAAGGCCAAACTTGGAATGTACAACACTGGAGAATTAAAACGATTCATTAATTTCCTTCTGTACTAAACAAAATGCAGATGTTAATGATGCACATTTCCCAGAGCTGACATATTCCAGTTAATAAATTCAAAACAAAAAAGTATTTTTCTACCTTTTGTTGTTTGTGCATTTTATTTTTCAGTTGCAATTGCTCCAATCACTTTCTTCTGGTTTCTTTGTGTGTTCTGCTAACTCTCCACTGTCTGCTATCCATTTGTCCTTTCTTCTCTCTTCTAGTTTTTTTTTCATTCTTTCTCTACATCTTCTTTAACATATTGATCTTTCCCCTTTTGCTCTTTCCTCTATTTATTTATTTATTCCTTTTTCATCCACTCAAATTTCACCCTTCTATCCTCAATCCCCACTTATTCTCCCAATACTCGGCCAATCATAGATTTTTCTTCCCTCCCACACAAAATATCTTTTCCCCTTTCCATCCTCACTTCCCCAGCCCCATTCCCTTCTAGTCCTCTCCCAATACCAGTTCCCTTCTAGTTCCAGTCCCACCCAGCATCTGCTGCCTTCTAGTCCCATTCTCCCACCCCCCCCCCATATCAACCCATTTCCAGTCCTAGCAGCCCCCATCAGCCCATTGCCAATCCTAGCCCCCCATCAGCCATTTCCAGTCCTATCCCAGCCCCCCATCAGCCCATTTCCAGTCCAAGCTCCCCCATCAGCCCATTTCCATTCCTAGCCCCCTCCAATAGTCCATTTCCATTCTTAGCCTCCCTTCAGTCAATTTCAGCCCTATCCTAGCCACCCATCAGCTCATTTCCTGTCCAAGCCCCCCATCAGCCCATTTTGAATCTTAGCCCCCATCAGCCATTTCCAGTCTCATCCTAGCCCCCCATCAACCCATTTCCATTCCTAGCCCTCCATCATCCATTTCCAATCCTATCCTAACCCATCCATCAGCCCAGTTCCAGTCCTATCCTAGCCCCTCTATCAGCCCATTCTAAGTCCTAGCCTCCCATCAGCCCATTTCCAGTCCAAGCCCACCCTTAATTGGCCAATTTCCAGTCCCAGCCCCCATCAGCCCATTTACACCCCTATCCTAGCCCTCCATCAGCCCATTTACAATGCTAGCCTCCCCATCAGCCATTTTCAGTCTTATCCTAGCCGCCTCATCAGCCCATTTCCAATCCTAGTCCCCCATCAGTCCATTTCCAATCCTAGCCCACCCCATCAGCCATTTTCAGTCTTATCCTAGCTCCCTCATTAGCCCATTTCCAATCCTAGTCCCCCATCAGTCCATTTCCAATCCTTGCCCCCCATCAGCCATTTCCATTCCTATCCTAGTCCTGCATCAGCTCATTTCCAGCCCAAGTCCCCCCATCAGTCCCTTTCCCATCCCAGTCTCCACATCAGCCATGTCCAGTCCTATCCTAGCCCCGCATCAGTCCATTTCCATTCCTAGCCACCCATCAGCCCATTTCCAGTCCTATTCTAGCCCTATCAGCCCATTTCCAGTCCTAGCCACAAATCAACCATTTCCAGTCCTATCCTAGCCTCTCCATCAATACATTTGCAGTCCTATCCTAGTTCCCCTATCAGCCCATTTCAGCCCTATCCTAGCCCTCCCCATTAGTCCATTTCCAAGCCTAGCCCCCATCAGCCATTTCCATTCCTAACCTAGTCCTGCATCAGCTCATTTCCAGCCCAAGTCTCCCATCAGCCCCTTTCCCATCCCAGTCCCCACATCAGCCATGTCCAGTCCTATCCTAGCTCCACATCAGTCCATTTCCATTCCTAGCCACCCATCAGCTCATTTCCAGTCCTACTCTAGCCCTATCAGCCCATTTCCAGTCCTAGCCACAAATCAACCATTTCCAGTCCTATCCTAGCCTCTCCATCAATACATTTACAGTCCTATCCTAACTCCCCATCAGCCCATTTCAGCCCTATCCTAGCTCCCCCATCAGCCCTTTTCCAGTCATCCCCCCCCCCCCCCGAAGAGCCTCATGCCTGTGTGACCGGCTTCAGAGGGAGCCAGGGAGGCCTGAAGTCCCAACTCACCTCTGCATAGCTGCTGGAGTGAAGAGTGGTGTGTTCCTTAATTCCAGCAGCTGTGTTCTTGTGAAGCCTGCTGGCACGCCGGAGGTTAAAGGACATTTCCTGTTTCCCGGCACTCAGCGCTCCAGCAGGCTTCACGAGAACACAGCTGCTAGAGTGAAGGAACATGCTGCTCTTCACTCTGGCAGCTATGCAGAGGTGAGCCTGGACCTTGGGCCTCCCCGGTTCTCTCTGAAGCCGGCCCTGTAATCTTTTGGGAGCAGAACACCAAGTGCGAATTGAAGTTGGCATGGGGCCCCCTGAAGCACGGGGCTCTGTGCGAACAATATTTCCACACAGTGAACAGGTCGGCCCTGCATGCCATACTTGAATCCATTGAAAGTAGTGCATTGGAGGAGCCTCAAAATCCAGCTGTAATTCACTAAAGAATTTTAATTGATTTCCTTCCAATAAATGGCCAAACTTCATAAGCGAAACATAGCCACTACAAAAAATATCTGACCCCACCTACAACAACCAGTATTTACAACCTGTCTCAATCCCTACCATATAATAACAACACCCCACAACCTGTAACAAGAAATCATGTAAATAATATTTTTAACCCCTTCTCTCCAAGTTTAACGACCTTGTTCTATGTAATGTTCCTTGTTTATTGTTCAATGTAAACCTCTTTGAATCCAAGAAAAGCGGTATAGAAAAATTGTTAAATAAATAAATAAAATAAATATACCAAGTAATTATGAAGGGACACAATTTATCTCCTTTTTCTAAACTCTAAGGGGGTTATTTTAGAAGCTCTATTCATATTTTGGACATTTGAAAACAGGCACTCAGACATCCAAATCACAGGGATGTCCCCAGAATCATTTTAGAAAACAAGAATATGGACATCCCCAGCGTGAGGTCATTCAAGTAGAATGGAGGCCTGCTGGTGGAGAGGCCTGGGCGGAGCAATGAAGATGCATGTTGTGGTGCAATTTCAGAGTGGCACATGCACATCTGGCCGATTGTTGAGGTATCCATGACTAAACCTGCTCCTGATCATGAATAAAGAGCAAAAATGTTCTTATTTTATGGCCGAAATGCTACCAGGGGGAACTATGTGTTGTCATTGGCACAGTCAATATTCCTGACCAAAGAAACCAACCCTCCTCACCACTCTCTTCTGCAAGATAATCACAGGCATTGATGACATCCGTAAGGGTTTTTGCTCTCATCTTTCTGGACATCGCTGCAGCCTTTGATTCAGTAAATCATGAGCTTCTATTAAGACGGCTGATCGACAAAGGCATTAATGGATGAGCGCTCGAATGGTGCAGATCCTACCTGTCGGCAAGATGGCAACATGTTCGTTCTAGAGGGACAAATTCTGAGCCTTTCCACCAAAGTAAAGGAGTCCCACAAGGATCCTCCCTTTCTGCGCTCTTGTTCAATATTTACATGCAGCCAATTTGTAACATCATCCGGTCCTTCAATGTTGACTGCATGTTATACGCAGATGATGTCCTTCTCTACATTCCTTTCTCTACTGAGCATCTGGACCTCTCCCCACTGACGAATTGTTTCAATGCAATATCAGACTGGCTTCTTTCTCAAAACCTCAGAATACAACACAAGAAAACGGAAGTACTCTTCATTACGAGGAACCCCAACTTTACCCCACCACAATATCTTAAAGTAAATGAAGCTGAGCTACACTCTAAACCATCAATACGATACCTGGGAGTCATCCTAGATCAACGCCTGGATATGAAGGCTCACATAGGAAACATAGTCAGATCAGTCTACGGCAAGATCCGCTCACTTAGACATTTACGCTCCATGCTTGAACCATCTGACTTTCGGACAATTTTCCAGGCATTGATCATCCCTCATTTCGACTATGCCAATGCCATATTACAAGGTCTTCCCCAGTCTATACTAAACCCGCTGCAGCTAGCCATGAACACGGCAGCAAGAATCCTACTTGGAGCATCCAGGAGCGACCACGTGACACCCCTGCTAATTCAGTTGCACTGGCTACCCATCCAGGCTAGAATAGTTTTCAAGATCTTGATAATCACTTTTAAAGCTCTTCACAATCTCTCATCAACATCCTTAACCTCCCTCATTCATGCCACATCACCAAATAGAGCAAGAAGATCCACGGCTATAAACTCCTTAACCGTACCGAAGGCTCTTACTGTTTGCACTAAATCAACAGCCAACAGGGCTTTCAGTCTCATTGCCCCAAGATACTGGAATTCATTACCCCATGATATCCGGGCTATTAAGAATCTACCACAGTTCAGGAAAGCCCTCAAAGGTCACCTCTTCAGCAAGCACCTTATTGAGCCCAACTGCATCCCTTAGAGATCCAAGACACCCCCATACCATCCACATCCCCAGACAAACTTATAGCATACCAACAACACAACAACTTGATACTCAAACCCATGACATGATTGTGTCTTCTATGAATCCTTTGATTTTTCCATGTAATAAGTTTTGTAAATAGTTACCCCTGTTATCCAAGTTTTTTGTTCCCTGTTATCTGTAAACTCATACATGTTGTTGTACTGAGCATTTTGTTCCATGTAAACCGCGCTGATGCCGAATAGTGCGGTATATAAGAGAGTGTAAATAAATAAATAAAATGTAAATACAAACCCCAAACAGATTACTAACCCGCCACCGCACGTCTGAGTGTTAGACGTCACTAACTGAACATGGATGTTCTCCTTCTGGAAAATGCCAGCGGGACATCCAAGAGGCTGTTTATGCAGCCATCCAATTTAGGGATGTCTACATTTCTAAAATTGGGCTGAAACTTAAACGTTCCTGGCAGTTGTTTGGATGTTTTGCCCAGGATCCAGCAGGACCCACCTGGATGCCCTTTTTAAAATGCCACTTCACATATGCCATTATACCAAAAAGGCATATTCTTAGCATGACCCCTCTCCTGACCTGCTAGATTTTCTAACTTTAAGGATACATCCCTGGCTGCTACCATGTCAGGGGAGTTTCATATCAGGGGCTAAAGAAATAGGCAATAGAGCTAGTAGGTCCTCTTCCCACCTATGCCATTCTGGTCTTTCACACTCGTCAAAACTGATAAATCATTTATAGCCGTGCTGCAGAACAAATGCATAATGATAATGGAAATCTGGGAAATTAACCCCTCATCCACATTTTTGGTGCCTTGAATTTACAAAGAGTAATTCTCAGTTTTGCCACACCGAAGAATGCCCATTAATTTCAAATCCAACTATTTAAAAAAAAGTTTAGGGAAAAGAACAAGAAGCATAGTAAGTAATTTATTTTGAAAGCAATAATCATTTGACAGTTTCCAGTCTTCACCACCAGAACATATATATGGATGACTACTGACCTGTCAGATCTCCAAGTAATTCCGACATACCTATGCTTCATATTTCTAGTTAGCGTATCAAAATATTCTGCTGATATCATATACCCAATATTTCAACAAGCCCTCTGACCATACTAGGGAATATTTCACCTAGTCATCCCTCATAATCTCCCTGCTAAATGGCATGGTCTCCGATTTTGCCTAATGCACCCGATAATCAGACAGAGCGGCATAGAGATCTAAAAGTGTTAGCAGGGCTGGAATCAAATCTAGTATCACAAAAGCCTGAAGATCATCCACATATGTAAACAATTCATACTCAGCATTGCAGGTTTGAAAACCCATAATTTTTCTCATCCTGTTTAATGGGCAGTGCAAGAGCTTTTTAATGCTATATTTAGCAAAAGGGGAGAATGGCACCACTGCTGAGTATCTTTAGATAAGAACGGAAGGTATCAGAGTAACTGTCATTCACAGAAAGCCTGGTGCAAGGGTTGGAATAAAACCCCTTGACCATAATGATAAACTTAGATCCAAAACGAAACCGGATCTGTTTTATCTTCCTTTACTCTCGGTATCTTTCTGAAGGTTGACAGCCTGGAACAAACACCACCACTCCACCCTTTAAAGGTCTTTTTGGCATCAAGGGATAGGGCTGCTAGAGGGGTTCTCCTTTCCTCTGCCACAGACAAGATGTTGCTTAACAGCCTGGGCATTATCTGACATATCCCTTCCAGCTATACATCATTTTTTAGAGTCTGTGTGCCTGTACCTTAGCATGAAATGGGATCTGTCATTGTTAACCAGGGCTGGGTCTTTACCTGGTTTTCTATTACCACTTCCTTGGCTTCCATGAAGGAGCCAGGGCTGGTAGCCAAACTGACAAATGCTTAAAAATTACTTAACAGAAGTGAGAGGAGTACCTCCAAGGCTGTTCTATAAAACTCTGTAGTAAATCTGTCTTGCTCTGGAGACTTTTGAAGTAACAGTGACTTAATAGCAGACAGATCCTCGAACTATGTGATCCATCCAAATCCTTTTAACTAATACCAGATAATACAGAAAATAAAAGGGAGATCAGCAGTAACTGTTATCAAGAAAAGTGAGGAATAAATTGAGATAAACTAATACTTCTGTATTGGTTACACAAGAACATAAGATATGCCTTACTGGGCCAGACCAAGGTCTACCAACCAGTATCCTGTTTCCAACAGTGGCCAATCCAGGTCACAAGTATCTAGCAGTTTCCCAAAAAGACACACTGATTCCACAGTGCTGTATTGGAGCAAACTGTGGATTTCCCGAGTCCTCTTTAATAACGGTTTATGGACCTTTCCTCCAGGAACTTGTCCAAACCTTCTTTAAACCCAGCTACACTAGTAGCTTTTACTACATCCTCCGGTAACGAATTCTAAAGTTTCATTACACAGTGAGTGAAAAAAATATTTTCTCTTATTTAGTCTTAAACGGCTTACATTGTAGCTTCATTGCATGTCTCTCAGTCTTTCTACTTTTTGATGGTGTAAATAATCGATCTATGTTTACCCGTTCCACTCCATTCATTAATTTATAGACGTCAATCATATCTCTCCTCAACCATCTCTTTTCCAGGTTGAAGAGCTCTAATCATTTTAGCCTCTCTTCATAGGGGTATCCTTCCATCACGTTTACCATTTTGGTGGCTCTTCTCTGTACCTTTTCTAATTCCGTTATATCCTCTGTAAGATATGGCAACCAGAAATGGACACAATATTCAAGGTGCGATCACACTATGGAACAATACAGAATATAGAAAGACTAGGGGACATGTAATGAAGCTACAGGGTAACACTATTTAAGACTAATAAAATAAAATATTCTTTCACTCAACGTGTAATCAAACTCTGGAATTTGTTACCGGAGGCTGTAGTAAAGGCTGTTAGTGGAGCTGGGTTTAAAAAAGGTCTGGACAAGTTCCTGGAGGAAAGGTCCATAAACCATTATTAAGAAGGGACCCAGGATATCAATGCTTGACCCAGTACAAGCATAGTGGGAACCTGTGTCTTTTGGGGAAACTGCTAGGTACGTATGACCTAGATTGGCCACTGTTTAGAAACAGGATACTGGGCTTGATGGACTTTGGTCTGACCCAGTATGGCATATCTTATGTTCTTAGTTCTTAAGGCGCGATGCCGAGAGCATCAGGGGTTTGCTGAAGCACCCCTCAAGCTGTCCCAAAGGGAGGAAAACCTGTCCTCAAAACACACATTACAGAATCCTTAATGGTGGTTGTCTTGGATTTATTAGGTAATATTAGGGACAAGGGATGTACAGCTTTAGTAGTTATGTTAGCTTTATCTGCACCATTTGATCTCATTGATTGGGATCTGTTGTTGAGGAGATGTAGAATATTGGGGTTTGGGGGTGCAGTGTTACGTTGGTTTTTCTCTTTTTTGTGTACATTGGGGGTCATGTTGCTCAACTGTTTGCCAGTGGGTTTGTGGGGTTCTGCAAGTTTCTGCTCTGGCCCTACTCTTTTTGATATCTTTATGAATCATATTGGGGATATTTGCAGGCAATATGATTTGGAGGGCTTTTTTGTATGCTAATGATATTCAATTGGTGATTGATGTGGAGGGGCCCTGAGATTGAAGTTCTCTGGCATGTTAATTGTTTATTTATTTATTTATTTGGTTGTTTATGAGTAAAACTGCACTTTTTGTAATCAGCGCGGTTTACATAAATACAACTCATTACAAGGAACAGGTTAAATTACACTGAACAGGTGTAAAGAACAAGTAAACAAGAGTTAATGCAATAGTTGATTCCATTAAATAAACAGATGTCTTAATGGAGGTAAACTATATACAAGCTGAAAGGGAGCTTTGAATTATAAGGGAGACCATAATAAGCTATGGTACTGGTCAAATGAAAGCTGGAATAGGTGTGTTTTAATTGCCTTACGTAAAGTTGACAGGTCAGTGATATGACAGGTATGAATAGGTAGAGATTTCCTGAGTAGAGGGGTCAAAAATGGAGATAGATCTGTGTTTGGCTAATTGGGAGCTTTTGCTAGCAAGAGCTGGAATGACAAGAGTGTTTGCCATATTTGTTCTCCTGGGATCTGGTGTCGTGCGTCCAATGCAAAGAGGTCTTCCAGGGAGGAGGCAGAGAGATGGTGAAGGATTTTAAATGACAATAGCAGGGCCTTTGTATTTGAGTCAGTTGTTTATTGGTAGCCAATGTAGCTATACTAGGAGAGGTGATAAGTGATCATATTTGTTGTCTTGAGAATATCACTTCTTGGCTGCGATTGCCACTGCTGATTCTTAATATTTCAAGTCAGAAGTATTATAATGTGGGCCTCTAATTGATGAAAGCTTAAATGTCAGCTTATCTTTTGAGGGGGTATGATTATCCTGGAAGGATAGCATTCGAGACTTAGGACATAAGAACATAAGATATGCCATACTGGGTCAGACCAAGGTCCATCAAGCCCAGTATCCTGTTTCCAACAGGATACTGGGTCATAAGTAACTAGAAGTCTTCCCAAAAGACACAGGTTCCTCAATGCTTGTATTGGGTCAAACAGTGATATCCTGGATCCCTTTTAATAGTAGTTTATGGACCTTTCCTCCAGGAACTTGTCCAAACCTTTTTTAAACCTGGCTGCACTAACAGCTTTAACTCCATCCTCCGGTAACAAATTCCAGAGTTTGATTACACATTGAGTGAAAAATATTTTCTCTTATTAGTCTTAAATAGGTTACCCTGTGCTTCATTGCATGTCCCCTAAGTCTTTTTATCTCTGATGACGTAAACAATCGATCCTACGTTTACCCGTTCCACTCCATTCATTAATTTATAGACTTCTATCATATCTCCCCTCGGCCATCTCTTTTCCAGGTTGAAGAGCCCTAACCTTTTTAGCCTCTCTCATAGGGGTATCCTTCCATCCCCTTTACCATTTTGGTGGCTCTTCTCTGCACCTTTTTAAAAATGCTATATCCTTTTTAAGATACGGTGATCAGAATTGCACACAATATTCAAGGTGCGGTCACAGCATGGAATGATACAGAGGCATTATAATATCCTTTGTTGTATTTTCCATTACCCTTTCCTTGTGATACCTAGCATTCTATTTGCTCTCTTGGCCACCGCTGCACACTGAGCGGAGGGTTTTTAAGATGTTATCCATGATGACACCTACATTTTTTTCCTGGGTGGTGGTTCCCAATGTGGAACCTTGCATCGTGAACCATAGGAGTAGTATTGGATGCAGAAACTGGGACTTCATCAACAAATTTTGAAGGTGGGCGTATGGGCATTTATTCCTGGTTCGTTAACTGCATCCTTATTTGGACCAGAATGCACTTCAACCAAGTTGTTCAAGCGTTAGTACTGCTCTAGGCTTGATTATTGCAATGCCACTGCATGTGGGACTACCGGTGTATTCCATTAGGAAGTTAAAGGTAATTCCAGAATTTCAGCAGCATGGGGTACATTTTTGGCCTTAGCCATAGAGATTTCAGCTGCAGCGGTTGTGTAGCGCAATTACAATTGGTTTCTCCAAATTTTCAACAACCGAGATGTATCTTCACTAGCTTCTGATGTTAAGCATTTAAGGGCTCTTCAGAGCCTGGGAAACTTAGGTATTTAGAGAATTTATATATTGCCAATGGTATGTGCCTTGTCAGGCACTGCGTCTTCCTGCAGGAAGCCGCGCGGGATATTGAAGTTCCTGAGTTTAGTCAGACCTGATGTTACAACAATGGCATAAGCATTTATTTCTGTTGCTGCTCCAGTATTTGTGGAATTCTCTCACATTTGGCGTTACAATTCTGAGTTAATCTTTTGACCTTTCATAAAAGGTTGACAAACCTGTTTTCCTTAAGTTTCTGTTTTATTATGGGGATAAGGATGTAGTGGACCAGTGAGGTAGAGATATGAGGCAACTGGAATGGATATGAGGCTTGGATGGGATTCATTTTTAAATTGTACTTGATTGTTGTTTTTAAATCAACTATCTTGTACACACCAATCTAGAATGCTTTTGCACTTGGCAGTTGTATAAATGTTTTTAAAGTATGGTAAATATATAGGAAACGTGAACATTTTAGTTTGAAAGGAAAGGGCGGAATATGAATTTTGTTTCAATCCCAAACCTTTCCTTGACCCTGGTTCTATCACAGGCCCAAGGAAGAAGTCCCTTAAAAGGGTAGCCTCTGGGGTGGACAGCAAGTCCATTTTTTCAGAAGAAGCCACTGGACTCTACAGGATAGTGGGCTCTAACAAGCATTGCCCATATTGCTGGTAATTTCTTTTCCTTCCTGTTTTCCTTGGATTGGCCCAAAGTTTGTCTAGCCTGCAGCTCTATGTAAAACTGCTAAACTGGACTTTGTACTCTGCTGTAGAGATTTACTTGCCAAAGATGTTTTCTTTTGTTATATTCTTGTGCTTGTTCCAAATTTTATTTACTCGCTGCTTAGTATATATGTAGAAATGGTTTCACATATATTTCTGCGAGCACAAGAAATATATAGCAAAAGAAACAAATATTTTGAGCAAATGTCTACAAGCAGGGACTTCACCCATATGCATTTTTAATCATTTCCCTAAGAACTCCTTAGTCCCATGTTTTTTCCTGTTTGTCTGTCTCAGCAATTGTAAGCTCTATGGAACAGGACTGTCTTGTATATGCCGAAGTAGTGCTATATAAATGATAAATAGTAGTAGTTCAATAGATTCCACATAGCAAAAATTCCAGTTAGCATTTTGAACATAGAACTGCAAACCAGACAAACCTATGAGCCAATCGGAAAACAGCGAAGATAACATCAGCAGTGATACAGAAATGGCTTGCTAGAGCCAGCACCCATGGAGATGGGATAGCTCATTTACAAGATACTTGCTGTTAGAACCAGAAGGGTCACTGGTTTGAGACTAGACTATTACTGTTGAGGAAAAATACAGTTGTTGTTTTTTAATTGCCTGAAAACCTCTAGTAAACTGTTGTTTTTTTCAGCTCATGTTTTTGTTTGCATCAACAGCCACAGCGACCTCTATAATTAAGAAAATTGCCCTGAAATAAAATTTATAAAAATGAAGCAAAATAAAATGAAACGACCTAGCCAACGAAACCAGAAAATGAAACCAAATATTTTAGTCTGCACTACCCTAGTACAGCAAAAGAACTTCCCCTAGCTCACCTCATCCTTGTCTGAGATTAAGTGAATCATTCTATGTGCCTCCCTGCCCCCAAAGCCTTCCCATTGCTAAGACCTAGACACTACCCTACCTACAGTCTCTGCTACTAGTCTACATTGGAAAACAGGTAGGCAGGGAGGCTCACTAACAAAGGAGGGAGTGTGAAAGAAATGCCGTGATAGAGATTTCAAAATTTCTGAAAAATGTTCCTAACATGTTAATCTTCCTTCTAACTTTCAGATAATATAATGTGAAAAAAATCTGTCGAATCATGAAAAAGCCATTACAGTTGTCAATCCTAACTTTCTGAGTGCTGACCAGGATGAATGTTCACGCGATAGTGTGATAATGTAGAACAGAAACAGACCAAGGTGTGAATTCAGCCACTCCAGCATCTGATGTTGGAATGTATTTCACAGGACCAGAGCATTGCATTGATGATTTTCATGGTGAGGATCCTGAACAGAAGGATTTAAATCTATCCAGGACTGTAAAACTTTTGAAATGAAGATAATAAGATTCTTTGAATCAGGACCAGATAGAAAAGTAAGGGGACAATAAAAACATGGCTTCCTGTCACATTATAAACTATAAATATCTACAGCCTATCACACAACGGGACGCAACAAATACATGTAACTTTCTATCACACTATAAACATTTACAGCCTGGTTCCCCTCTGATCAACCATCCATACATTCCCCCCTACCCCATCGGTAATGCTGTCTGGGTTCCTCTACTGTATATTTTCGGAGTAGCAACCATCTGTTACTCATACTGTTCCCTGGTCTACTGAAGTAGGCTTTTGCACTTTGAAAGCTAGTCTACCAATAGAGTGCTAGTCCAATAAACAGGTATCACATTATTCTTCCTTTTTGTTTTATTCTGTATTCAATGAGCAGATTGGACACCCAGTCTCCTAGACTTTTGGACAGACGTATGTTCCTAGCTTGCAACATCCTTAGTCTAGTCGTGCTCATGCAACAGATATTAGTTGACCCGTAAGGAGATCAACCAATAAGAAAGCAGTACATACTAGCTAGGGAATTATGTATTATTTATTTATTTCAACATTTCTTATATTACCGCCTCTTCTCCATCGATCAGCGGTGCAGTTTACATTGAAATACATTCAAGAGAGGTATGGTCTACAGAGAACATTTCAACTATAATACAATGAACTATTTACATGGACAGGAGGCACTTAATACTGAAGTATAGTGGAAGCTGGGTCTGAACTAGATACATGCTATATTTGCAACAGTGGAGAAAATATAGGGTTTAGTAATACCTGAGTCGGGTGGGGGGGGCATGGGGGAGGGTGATGCGGTGTTAGTACTCTGAGAAGAGTAGGGTGTTAAGTAGTTTGTAATAGCCCTGTAGGTCTTTAGTTGATCTGATAGAGTCAGGGAGAGGAGTTCTACAGAGAAGGTGGCAGAGTATCTGAAGACTCTGTTTGTGGATTTCTTGGTTTTCCTTATTGAGGGAGGGGATGGCTACGGAGGTCTTTGGTAAATTCTTCTTGTGGTCCTGATGTCAGCTTGTGGATGGACACAGTGTGCAAGATAGGAGGCGTGAAATATTATTGGGGAGTTTAAAGCTTGTGACTACACATTTTGTATTTTACTCTGGCACGCTATGGGGAGCCAGGTGGAGATTGTAGAGAATCAGGAGTGATGTGGTTGGTAAGACTTAATTTAGTAATCCCTATGTCTGTACTGGTCCTGTGTTGTAGTGTTCATGTGTTTGTGTGTTGTATTGTGATAGTGATGGGTATAGCTGAGGGTGGAGAGCATTTATGAAGGATGGAGTTTTGGGTGGCAGTTATGGCAACGATAGTTTTGGTGGTGGGGTAGTTTGCACAGATAGTGGTGGGGACAGTTAACATGGGGAGTGTGTGACGAGCAGGGCATTTTCAGGAGGCAGGTTTTGAAAGTGGGGCAGATACGGAGGATTTTTTGGTGGATTTGGGGGCCATATGCAGGGTGGTGTGGCAGTTCTAGGGAGAGTAGCTTTTGGGGGAAAGGCAATTGCAGAGCGGGAAAGTGTTTAAGAGTGGAGGGCGTTCTGAGGGGTGCTGTGGCATTTGGTGAGCCTGGTTGGCCAGTTGCAGGGGCAGTTTTTGTGGGTAGAATATGTTTAGGTGATGGGCAGTTTTGGGGATATTCTTTAGAGGGGGGTGTTTGTGGGATTAGTAGTCCAGATGCAAGGAAATGTTTCTTAGGGGTAAGGCACTGTGTGGGTTGGTGGAACAG